>JASXSY010000064.1:0-299869 GCA_034509805.1 Sipha maydis | reverse complement strand
TCTTTACGCTTTGGATATATAAAAAAAATCTCTAGTTTTTGAAATTGTCCCTAAACAATTTCTTATTCCTTGTACTGAGCAGGAATTAGATAAAGAAAGATTTAACACATGAACTGCGCAATGAATGTACAAGTCAAGTGGATAACTTTTGCGAATTACCGCTTGAACTCCATTGAATGCACCAGACATTGTAGAGGCACCATTGTATCCTTGTCCCCTCATATATTTCAAATCAATTCCAAATGCATGTAAACTATTTAAAATTATGTTAGCTAAACCTATACCGGTCATGTCTGTTGCAGGGACAAATTGACGAAAATCTTCATGAAGTACCTTAGTTTCAATATTTAAATATCTTACACATAATGAAATCTGTTCTATGCCAGAGATATCAGCTGTTTCATCGGCAAGAATAGTGAAACATTTTTGAGAATTTACTCGTGTGACAATTTTTTTTAAAATAATTTGATTGCAAGATTCTATTATATCGTTTTGAATTATAGGACTTATATACTTAATATTACCGGAAGATTCTAAAAATGATTTTAAGTCTGGATCTCCTTGTGCTCTATATCGAAGTATTTCCCGGAAGTTACCTTCATTTTTGTCAAGATGGACATCGTCAGCTTCTTCAACAGTTATTTTCCCTGAATCTCTATGGCCTCTAAGGGAAATATTTTGTTTACCACATAATATAATTGTTTGAATTATTGGAATTATATTCTTTCGATTCTTTTTAATTTGATGTACTCTGCCTGTTTCTAATTTAGAAATTATAGATTGAGAAGGATTTTTTTGGACTTCAAGAAAATGATCAGCGCTACATACACAAGTTTTATGATATTCCCGATTTGAGTGTTCCTTGAAATCTTCTATTGCCTTACTCCAGTTATTATATTTATTTTTTACTAAAGCACCTAATCCCTGAGAATTATGTCCATCAGACTTAGAGAAACTTAGTTTCTAGCTCCGTTTTCTTTAGCTGAATATGCCAGCCAAGGAAATTTTAAAAGCCAGGAATATTGAAATTTTAAATGTTTTGTTTTATTTTGTACAATGTATGACTTTGATGGAAATTTGTAATCTATTTGTGGAACCCAAATTTGTGTCAATACAATAGCTCTTTCTTTTTCGGTTAATGTTCGATTAATATAAAATCCAATATCATGACAATTATAATCAGTAACAATGGTTAATTGCGAGGTTGATTGGGAATCACAACTCAATGGGTTAATATTTGGAACAGTTAATGATTGTTCATTGGAATACATTACTTTAGACGACTTTTTAAACTCACTTGATACAGTAGACGGTGATAGTTCTCGTTTGGACTGTATCTTAAAGAAAAAAGTTATAGAATTTTGATTTTTTTGTGACATTTCAATTAATATTTAATTAAATCTCTTTACTTTATATCTGAAATAATTATAATACAAAAATTGTATTTTTTAGGTCATAATAGTTTTACAATTAAAAAAAATGCATAATGGATGATTATTCTAAGTCTAACGCTCATGTGAATAATATGTGATCCTAGTCTTAATACTTAAATAATAATAAAGCAACGAGAAAAAATGACTTAAAAATATTACGTTTCTATATAATTTAGATAAATAATATTATATAATATGCCTGCTATTATTAGTTTAAAAAATACTTAATTATAATGTTTTAATTTTAATGAATATTAATTTACGAATTACGTGCACTTGTGAAAAATAAATATTATAAATAACATAGGTACTCACCAATGACAATAATATGATAATATTACTATTCACTGTATATTTTATCTGCTTTGTTTCTTCGACGACGACTAAATGAAAAATGATTCAAATTCAATTGATAAATAATAATATGAAAAAAAAACATCATTGTAATTGTAATATATTAATATCTAAAATCTAAATATACACAAATTCCCGCTGGAAAAACTAGTAACATAGACACATGAAGGCACGGAGCCGCAAGATAAAAATATAAATTGCATGTATACTGTAATAGGATAATAATGACATAATATTATTTAAACATATTAATATACATTAGTACCTATATAGTTATCATCATCGGTCACAATAATTTAATAATTATTACTATATATTTTGTTTGTTACATTCGATACCAGTGGTGCTATAAGAATAACAGTTTTATAAATAATTAAAAATATAATAGGACAATAGGTACATTATTTAAAACTAAATTTATTTTCTTTCCTAATTAGTTTAGGACTTTATATAATATTAAATTAGTTCAAAACGAACCACAAATTTTTGTTTGTCAAATTCCCTTTAAAATTTATAAAAATTAAAGATTAATTTTTTTTTTTTGGTTTGGGGGGTGTCCAGATACCGTGGACACCCTCCCAAAATACGCCACTGTATATTTCTATAGATACATGTATCAAATTGGATAAGCAATTTAGGCATATCGTTTAACCGTTCTGTGTGGAATGAACTCATTCAATGTGCTAAACAATTTTGCTACTACGATGACTACAATTGGGACTGGAGTTTACAGAAAATGACGAAAACATGTCCGGGCCATACGTTTTGGACGTCTACGTTACAAGATTCTCGAATTTACCACTTTGGAAAATGGTAAGTTCTCAATTTAATTAAAGTTAATACTCGGTTTCTTAATACTTATCAGTAGAATGTATAATTACCCCATTGTTAATACTCAAAGTTTTAAAAATTAAAATAATTCTATACTCACACAATTATTACGCTTTATAAATATAATTTAAATTGTAGTTCAGTAGTGGCACTAATGCTATAACACTTTAATCAAAACTAATCAAACACAAACACAATAATTGCAATATAATAAACAGGTTTTTTATTTAGTAGAACTACAACTGTATAAAATATAAATATATAACATAATTATATTTTAATAACTTAGTTCTAGGCTTTAACCTAACCTAACCTGTTCGTGAAAATTTAAAATTTTTAGGTTTGATAGATAAAATATGATTTTTGTCGCTATGTATTCAAAAAAAGATTAACGGTGTACTAAATACTGGTTAATTATTTATAAAATCCATTGGCGTAAGTTTATATTTGAAATATGAAAAGTAAAGTACTAACATGCAATTGTAGGAGTATCCAATTAATTACGATAAGTTTTGGGTTTTTATCTGATTTCTCAGTGTGAGGTGATTGGGTTTGAATCAGTATTTTTATAAAATTTTATAATATTAATCACTGACTCTACATTTATATCCAATTATTGGAATTGATTTTATAGAATGCAATAAAAGTTTAAAGTTAGAAGTTTTAAAATATATTAGAGCATAGAAGTTATATACACAGGTCAAGGGCGGATCCAGTGTCTCATTTGGGGGAAGGGACCTTTTAAAAAACAACGATTTAAAATAAAAAAAGTTTCATATAAGACATAAAATATTCAAGTAACTAATCTAGTTTTATTATTAGAGGTAAAATTGTTAATTACTTTATCAAGGTCTAGGTCTCTATAAATATTTAGATGATATAAATCATTCAATCATTCATAGTTATGTATTAATTATTTTAATCGTGAAGAAACTCCTTTCAGCAGTCGCTATACTAACAGGCAGAAAAAATGAACTTTAAATAATAAAAATATAATTTTTTTTTTTTTTTGAATTTATGTTATTCAAATTTATAAATTATAAGCTACGTAGTTGAAAAAGTAATAAACTGAGAGAATACAAATTCAAAGTAAATTGTTTAGTATATTATTACATCATGAATAAGATTTTTATAATTTACTACAGTATATTTAGAAATTGTTGTAAGATATACAGAATTTTAGAAGTTTTATACCCTAATATTATCATAGTTGAAATATTTGGCTGGTTGTATTTTTATCTGTAACTATAGTAGTCAAAAATATTTTGGGTATGAAAAAGTCGTAAATTAACATAAGATAACGTAAATAACGTAAACGTAAATCAAATAACTCTACTGCATTTGTCGACGATTAATTCTTCATATCTGTATACATACCATCAATTAAAGGTTTATTGAATAACAGTAATCTTTTTTACCTTCAACCACTCCAACCAAATAATTGGATCATTGAATAATTTTTTTGTGCTAACTGTGGTATTTAATTTAAATATAAAATTTAATGACTTTAGAACAAGCTTTAGAATATATTTGTTTAAACTCTTAATTACAGTTACTTTTAGATTCTGAACGGAGTGTTTTTTTGTGTTATTTTTTTATAAGCCCTTAAAGCTCAATTTTTTATAAAATATGTAAAAATAACGATAATTTGCAAGTTATTTTGTAGATAAAAATTTATAAAATTTTTTCTGTTCATACTTAAGGTTCAACATTTCAAATGATATCGGTTTTTTTAAAATGCTCTAACTCAAAAACGAAAAACAACAATAACTTGAAATTTTCACCAAATCTTTATATTGACGTTTTCTATACATGGTTAAGTTTTCAAAGTATTTTGACATATTTTGACTTATTTATAGACAATTTAAATTTTCAATTTTTCTAAATTTTTCGTTTTTAAACATCTATAAAATTTAATTGGTTGACCGAAAACTCTTGGAAATTTAATACTAGGTTTATAATAAGTTAAACTTATCGTAACCAAAAATATCGGTGATCGGTTTACTCAAATTTTTTTTATAAGCCCTTAATGCTCAAATTTGTATAAAATGTGTAAAAATCACGATAATTTGCAAGTTATTTTGTAGATAAAAATTCATAAAATTTTTTCTTATCATACTTAAGGTTCAAAATTTTAACACTAGGTTATCTATAAGCTACTCTTCAAAAATCTTTAAAAAAATTTCTACCGGACTTAGAGGAAAAACTTTTATGACTGTTTGAAATTTAAATATTTACGAAATTGCATAAAATAGTGATTTATTCTCAAACGATTTTAAATATTTGTTATAATTCAAAAAGTATAAGTCGCAGATTTTTGAAATTTTTACCAGCTGTTAAGATTGGCATTTCCTTTATGTCATATTTTTTTCAAAATATTATATTGATTTTTAAGCCACTTATAGGCATTTAAAATATTCGATTTTTTTTAATTTTTTTTTTATAAGCGTTTAAACATCGAATATTGACATAAAATTACATGTAAAATATAATATAATGTAGAATATTCTAGACTGACAAACTATGTCGCTGTATGCAACTGCCAACCCATCCTAATTGAAAAATATATTTATCGTTTCAAAATAAAATATACTTTTTACAATGTTTATAAATAACAATGTATTATATCCTAGACAAACGTATTAACTCCGTTCAGAATTGTTATTTGTATACAATGATATCTATCATTGCATTCAAATTTAACAAATCCATAGTAATAATGACCTATCATATAAACGAGGTGCACTCCACCCCCAACTGTACAGCAAAGCGAGGCCCATCCGGTTCTTTTTTTTTTCAATGTCTACAAAATACTTTCAGTAACTATTGTGGCATTTGGAAAACAAAGTGAGTCTGATTGAAGACGACTAACTTCTAATAAATGCTGTAAAATATCAATTAGTATAACAAAATGTAAACTTTAAATAAAAATTACTACATTCAAAAGTGATTATTTTATTTGAATTGCATATCATCATGCATCTCAATTCACTGAGGTTGGCATAATCTTTTTAATTTGTGATTCAAAGTATTCTTTAAAAGAAATTGCTGTATTGCAAAACCATTAAAAAAAACGCAATCACTTCTTTCAATATATTTATAGTATTTCTAACAAAAACTATTTTAGATGAATAAGAAAGAAAAATATTTAACGTTTAATTGAAACATGTACAGCCATTGGTTATTCTTTTAATATAGTAGTTAGTTTGGTATTTAATTTCATTGCCAGTTCAATTTAATAAATTATTTTGAGTTTTTTTACTTATGTATGTTACACGGGATGATGTATCTTTTAAATTTATTTCTTTCTAAATATGATATTCTGATAGCACTCAATATTTTAAAAGTTCACGAAAATTACCTTAATTTATAAATTCTGACTTTTATCATCACAATGGCCCCTTAGAAGTATGTTTTATTTTCTACAAAATATTATTGTATGAATGATTGATTTTGACTTTCACGGTTTTGTGTGACTTTATTAAACCTAAATGAATTTCTTTGGTTTATCATAACTTTACTAAAATGTTCATAAGATAATAAAAATTATTAATAAATAACAAATTGATCACAGTAGTATTTGAGTCCAATATAAATTACAAGATACCCATTTTTTCCAGTAAGGTTTGAAAAATTTGTCAAAGGATTTTTTACCAGTTTTAAGTTGAACATTACTCACAGTGTTAGAAGCAAACAAATAACAATAACATATTTACAAAATACTTTTTAGCAGCATTTGATAACACCAAACATAAAAAACTATCTAAATGTTTCGTAAGAAATGTTCTTTTATTATGGCTTCTTCGGCTGTGTTCTGAATAAAGATATTTATAATTAAGCAGTGAAATCCAGTGATTTTGAAGTATTGAATTCTTAGTGTAGTCGTCTAAACTGACTTCGTCAAGAAAATTGCCAACATACACTTGTCCAATATAATACTTTATAATCAATGATGAAATTGCATTTTTCAGTATATTCGTACAACTTTGTTCATATTATTATATTGTATTATTTAATATTTTAATATTTATATATACTATTAAAATCCATAAGAAAATGCAAACATTTTTAGTTAAATAATAAAATAATGACACCAATAGGCGCAATTTGGAGAGCCAATATTAAAATTTTAGAAAGTTGAATTGTGCATTGATACCAAGGCCGGGCACCCATTAAGATTTTAAACTCTGGCGCCTATGGTGACGAGTATATTATTTCGTGGTCTGCTTTACTTTTATTTTAAAATGTCTAAATCTAAGTTATCTTGTTCAATTTTTCTTAAAAGTTTCGTAAACAATTTTGGATATTATATTTTACATGGTTGGCTTGATATTAAATTGTAAGTTGTGTGAAACTAAAGTTGTATCTAAACGTTATTTTACCGTCAAACATTTGAAAACGATTAAACACATTCGTATAGCTGATCGACAGAAACAAATTCAGTCACAACTAATTTCCAATGTCACTTATCTTATAAATCCTCATCATAAGGTGGCAGAAATAATTCGTGGGAAATTCAATCATGTAAACAGACTTTTATCAAATGTTAAAAAAGTATTTTTGGAAGTCCCATCATATTTACAGATTTTTATAACAGAAACCACTGGTAATTCTCTTCCTCAGGTTCCTATTATAACGCGTTGGGGAACGTGGTTATAAGCAGCATTTTATTACTTTGATAATTTTACAACTATACAAAAAGTATTTTCAAAATTGAACCTAGATGACGCTGTTTCAATGGGAAAAAAATATTAGCATTATGGCTAAACCTAATTTAGGCCCAGATTTAACATACATTCAATTCTACTTAAGATGTTTACCAGTCAACATAACTAAATTAGAATCATCTGGAATAACTTTTTTCGAATCAATTGAAGTTGTCAATAATACTAAAAAAAATCCTCAAAATGGCTAATGAAAAAGTAAGAAAAGTAATTCACAAAAATGTTAGAACTCAAGTCAAAAAAATGTTGGATTTAAAACTTTGGTACAGATTTCGAAAATAAATGTCGGTGAAGTAAATATTATGGAAGGAACAGAAGAAGATTTGAATGTTGAATATCTTACATTTCTCAAATATGTTCCAATAACATTAGTAGATGCAGAACGAAATTTTTTACGTTATAAAAATTTAATTTCGAATAATAGATACAACTATAAGTCTGAACAAATTAAAAAAAACATTGTTTCACAGTGTAACGCTAGTAATGTGATAATGTAATAAAAATGCTATGTTATATTAAAAAAATAATAAATTTATAATATTAAAATTTATATAATGATGTATAATGAGAAATAAAATAACATATAATACAAATCGTGCATATTAAGAGTTTTTTTTTAGCTAAATATCCATGTTTTATAATTTTTAATCAGTGTTGGGAAATATCTAGATAAATGTATCTAGATAAGTTATCTAGATAAAAATTATTTATATTTTATCTTATCTAGATAAATTTATACTCAGTTATCTTTATCTTCATCTAGATAAAAATCTTGTTATCTATGAGTACCAATCTAGATAATTTATTTAAATAGATAAAAGTAAAATTTGAAAATTTAAAATGTTTTTATATTTTCATTTTTACATTTTTCTGTACATCTATATACCTATTACACAGATAATAACTGGCAAGATGACAATCTTCTTATGAAGTTTATTTTAAAAAAAATAACTCTTTATATTATATGTTTATTTTCAAAATGTTTGAAATTTGATAAAAAAAGACAGAAATGTATTGTTATTTTATTTTTCAAATCTAAGATTTTTTTATTATTAAGTTAGAGAATGATTTGACATCTTCTTAAGAAGTTTTTTTCAAAAAAAAATTATTTTATATTTTATGTTTATTAATGTTTGAAATGAGTTTAAAAAATGATATTCATTTTAAAATGTTTTTAATTATGAATTTTTTACCTAATATCTGTAGGCTGTAGTATCCTGAATATTTTCAAAATCAAACATGAAATTATCTCATATTTATCTAGATAAAAATGTACTTATTTTTATCTTTATCTAGATGAAATTTAGTATAACTATCTTTATCTGTATCTAGATAAGAATTAGTATAGTCATCTTTATCTTTATCTAGATAAATTATTAGTTATCTATTCCCAACACTGTTTGTAATGCATATTTCGATTGTATATTTGTTAATTTTTTATTGCATAAATGCTTACATATTACAGTAATTTTAAGTGCACAAACATCCTATTCCTAATTTATGAACATAATTATTTTATGGAATTATTTTTGTAATATAATATTAACCTTTAAGATGCCTACCTACCTAAAATACCATGGTAGTATTCAAAGTTTGAATTTGAATTTCATTTTCATTTGAATTTTATTTGAATTTCAAATACATCGAATCAATACTATTCTTCAAAAAACGAATCATGAATAATCTAAAAAATAATACATAATTAATTTATGACGTGTGACTATTGATATTGTTGTTATTGTTACGTGCCACCGTAAAAAATTTAGTTATGATTAAAAATTATGTTAAGAACCTGTCTTTTACTTATTTTACTAAAACAATTAATTTAGTAATTAAAATGAAATTATATAAATGTATGTGATTAAAATATATTGAAATTTGCATGAAAATAAATTTTAAAATATAATTAATTTAGTTACAAGAAAAATTTAACTAAAAAAAGCTTCGTAACGATATTTATGATAATATTCCTAGAGCAATAAAAAGTAATCACTACTTAGTGTATCATTATAATATGGTTTTAAAGTTCAACACTTTTTTCTCTTTATTACAGTGGCATGCATCACGCGAATAACTGCACGGATATGTCACACGTTGTCAAACTTAAACAAAATCTGAACACTTTAAAGTTGTATCCGGAAACAGTGGACGTGACTTTAGTGAACACTATCCAGATGCCGACTTCAGGTTTTGGTGGTTGGGGAGACGAGCGGGATCACAAGTTATGTATGCACATGGTGATCCATCATGACGCGAAAACACAAACCGAAAATAGGTTTACGAAACCTTTAAAACAATAAAAATGACTTTCACTCAACCGCTGCTAAACATTTTGTTTTCTTAAATAATACATTACAATTTTAGCAATGAAAATGTCAACGAATCTATATTTCTATATTACAATAGCATTCTTACCTACTCTCAAATAATTATATTTATATTGTCGTAATTTAAAGAGGAATGGTTAAAATAGTACATTAAAAATTTAATGTTCCAACTTAATTATTTATATATACAAACAATCCAAAACTCCATGTATTTAAGTATAAATAGAAAGATAACACGTAATAAATAAAGGTACGGTTTCCAAGCTGCGACTGGTCGTTGCTGCATTTGGCTGGCATTTATTTTCAGTTTAGTTTAGCTCGATATTTCAATGTGCACACACGTATTTTTTTTTAACTTATCGAAACAAATCATAAAAAATGGAACAAGTTATTATAAATTATAATAATATAATTATACATTTATTAGAAGAGAAAGAAGAAGAATATACTTTAAATACATACAGGAAGCCAATGAGCAATTTATTTAATACAAGAGAAAAAGAAGGTTTCTTTAAAGTTTTAATAAATAGCCATTTAAGAGAAAATAAATATAAATTATTCTAAATTACATCTTTAAAATTGACATTTTTATGTTTCTTGTGCGGACTATTATACAATTCTCGATTTTTACCCACTTTTTCAACTAATAGCTCATCGTCAGTTGTAGTGAATAGAGTTCTCGATATTTTTCGATTGAATAAATTCGTTAATAAAAATATATAATACATTCGTTCAGATAAAATCGCAATACACTGCTTCCGGAGCACTACGATCGTCGAAAGCAACGACTATTATTGACACGCGCACGTCGATCGCACATTGGAAACCACGATAAGGCATTTATCTATAGAGCAGTTATTAACGCAGTCGCAGCTTGGAAACCGTACCTGATAGTTTGATGAAGAGGGTGCGATACGATTGCGCGTGGTCCATATCAGCGGTACCATTTTAAGCGTACGATTGCGCGCACTATATTATTTTAACTTTTAAGCAACGTTGCCAAATATATAGTTTCATGGTAAATCCGTACGATACCATAGTAGATTATAGAAGATTATTTATAGATTACTTATTTTTGCCGATATCAGACAAACTTCCCATCACTAAGAATGAATTGGTTATATTATCAAGAATATTATTTTTATTGTAAATTTCCATACATGTACGAATGATGTGACTATATCAATTTACCTACTATTTCAACTACCCTTATGGAAACTCAGGCAGAAACAGTTACCAAATTATTAACCATTTCTAAAGGTATAATCAAACTAAAATCGAAGGAAGAATTAAGGAAAATTGAAAATCTGGAAAATGAACACAGACATTATGTAAACAATAAAACACCAGAAAATGTAGTTAAGTATTTGGCCATAGTTGGAAACAGGTATCAGGGGTTTAAAATATTATTTACGTAAATTGAATTAATTAATTAAACTTTATTTAATTTAATTTTTTGTATTTTTTTTATTATTTACGTAATACATTTGGCAACGTCGCACCCAATTTTACGCGCAATCGTACGCCTTTGAGTCATTAAAATGTTGTCTTTTGTTATTCTGGAACTGCGCGTAATCGTATACCTAAAAAGGTAAGACGCGCGCAATCGTACTCCACCGGATGAAGACGATAGTTTTTAATTTTATTTTTTATTTTATTTTAGTGTTACTCATATTTTGTATACTGGATTACAACGTAAATAAATTACTTTTTTTTTTTTAGTTTTCTACACAAAAATATTTATATTGTATTGTTATACAAAATTCGAAAAAAAAACATATATGGGTTATTTAAATACATCGAGGACCGCTATTACAATGTATTTAACAAAACAAGTATTTAATTGAAAAATTAAAATCCTCGGTTTTCCCAAAATAGTATTTTTTTGTACTAAACATATGTTTTGCAAACTGATCTAGATGTGTATTATATATTATTATACTTACATATATATTATATTAGAGTAAATTATAAACCAACACATACACATACATGCATGCACGCTTAATTGCATGTCAACGAAAAAAATAAATAAAGTGGTATTGTGTAAGAGATTAATTTGAATTTAATATCATAGGGTTTACTCATTTGAAATGGATAAAAAGAGAATTGAGTTCTTTTTGCAGTTTTTCAAATTTTCATATGGAATATTGAATTTCATCAACTTCTAACAATTAAAATCCATTATAAACACCAATCTAGCAAGTAAATGTGAAAATACGTCGTATATTCTACGCTACGTTTGCTACGCGTGGTAGATATTATCGTGGCGTTATAAATTTTCTTGACTTTATCGTACGATTGAAGTTCGCTGTCATGTAACTGATAATTAATTACAATAATACACCAAAAGCATAGCTGGATGTACCTTGGTTCTAAAATTAATCATATCGATATCAGTTATTTCGCTCGACATCGGATACATTCCCAATTCGTTAAATATCGTCACCTTGGACATGACTACGTTCTACATCTGATATTAACACTCCGCGATGGAGTAGTGGAAACGATTTATTTAGGATATGCAAGAGAGAAACAACAAAAATCTAAGATGATGAGTGGATATCCTGGATTTTATGTGGACGGAAGAATGAACTGAAAATGGAATTCTTAGGAAAACAAGCAAGTAAAACCTTATCCTTCATGTTCGACACCTGATATACGTGAAAATTGAAATGTTTAATTGAAAAAAGTTTAAAAAATCTATTTTCATTATATCTAAATATACGTACGCGACACAACAACGCACGCAATGGATGTACGCACAGCTGCAGTCACTTCAATCATGATTCAGCACAGCTGCTGCTGCTACCGTTGATGATGTATAAGTATAATGTAAATATGCCTACATAATTTTTATTAATTTTATCTTAGTCCAAAATACGAAATTGTTAATTGTCTCGCCTCGATACACTTTCTTGCGTCTTATTATCTCTGAAATCACTGGCGATTTTACCTCCAAGGCTCGTCAACAAATAGATTATAAACACACATACGTTTATAACGACATGTTAACTGCGTAGAATCAATATAAATTTTGTTACGTTTTGCTATTTCTCCTTATTTTTTACCTGCTACTTTCGATCGGAAATCATGAAGCTGGTTACCCATAAAGCGTCTTAGACGCTATCATATGCGTTTAAATACCAAAAAATTAAACTGTATGGTTTGCACTCAGATGCACACATTATCGCTAGCATCTAAAATGCGTAGTATGTAACCTTTTATTTTAATTTTTAATTTTTATAAAGATATATGTCATCTGTACAATAAGCACAAAAAGTATATGAGAGCAGAGTAAAACAGTCATGAAAGTTGTGATTAAAAGAGCCACCTATTAGTGACACATTAGCTATTGAATATATTAATTAATTAATCAAACATTAAAGGTATTAAAAATACAGAAAAAAAAAAGAAAAAACATAATTATTATTATAAAAAGTCACGACACCATGTTCTTTTTAACTTTCGACGAAGATTCCCAGGAAGAGTTGTGACGGATAGATGTTTTATAAGTAGATTGTAATGATTCGAATGTTTGTAATAGAATGTTTTGGCTTTTTTGATAATTGTTTTAATATAGAGGTCGTTGTGGAATGTATGATTTGAAACGAAAAAAAAGGCATCTATAATTTTATCAAGTAAAATATTTTGAAACGTTTGAATGTTATTGGTGTTTGAATTTTTGGCTGCCCCAAAATTGAAATCCGTAAGTCCCTATAGGTTTTAGAAGAGATTTATAAATTATTATTTTGGTTTATAAATTTGTGAATTCATTGGAAAGAAGTGTTTTGATCATACGGAAGCGTGTATTGAGAAGCAGTCTTTTTGTTTTCAAATATTTATTCCAGGTTAATCGTTTATCGAGATGAAGACCTAAATATCTAACTGTGTCTGACGTTGGAATAGGAGTATTATTTATAAATACATTTGGACAGTGTCTTAGTTATAGCATGAAAGTTAGATGGATTGATTTAGTGCAATTTATTATTACCCTCCATTTATTGTACCAGTTTGCCATTAAATTCAGATGGACTTGAAGAGTAGCTGATGCTATTTCAGGATTTCCGTGTATTGATATTATGGTTTTTTCGTCTGCGTAATCCACTTCTAAATTATTAGCGAGTGTGGGTTGATCAGAGACGAAAATACTAAATAAAATAAGGGAAAATATACCACCCTGGGGTACTCCGGCATTTATTGTAGATATGTCTGAAAAGGCTGAGCCAAATCGTATTTAGAAATGAAAATTGCTTGATATGATTTTATTAATAAAAAAATAACTGAGGGAAGGTATTTCAGAAATGTTTATAACAAACCCTGATTCTAGATCCTGTCAAACGCTTGAGATAAATCTAGTAAAACTATAGTGTATTATTGTGTCTTTTCTAATAAGGAGGAGATGACATCCACAACTCTATGAACTTGATATGCTTACAACGAAATCCAAATTGTGATTGAGGGAGAAAATTATTGATGATTATTATATTATATTATTATTATTATATTATGTATGAGGACATTCGTTTTAGGATGAGATTTTCACATATCTTATAAAAAAAGGGCATAAGGCTAATAGGCCTAAATGAGGCCGGGTTGTCAGGTTGCTTATCGGATTTAGGGATCATAATAATGTAGGAAATTTCCATAAAATTGGAAAGTAGGAGAGTTTTATGATTGCATTAATTATAAAGGTTAGAGAAACTATGACTTTTGTATGAAGATATCTAGTAACTTCTTTTGCTATTAAGTCGTAACCGAGTGATTTTTTATTTCGATATTTTTAAATTGCAAATTTTACCTCATTTTGGGTAACAAATCCTACAGGTTGGCTCTGGGAGGGGAGAGTTTAGAAATGCATTAATTTGATTGTCGTGTTGAAGATCTATTATTTCATTATGTGTCTGGAAAATATTTGATACATTTTTCTAAAATAATTTCACTTTATCAGTATTAGAGATAGTTAGAGTGTTATCGATTTTTTTTAAATGTAGAGAGGAATTTTTGAATTTGAGTAATTTTTTTGATTGTTTTCTGAGGCTATCATCAACCATAGAAAGTTTTGTTAGTTTTTGTTCTAGTTCGTTTGGTTTATTTTGCCAAAAGCCTTCTTTAAAGAATTAGATAATTTATTGTATAATGATTTATGTGATGGTAAGCGTGTGTAGTGATACTAAGCTCGAGCTTGTAGTTTTTCGACTATAAAAGAACGGATTTGGACTAGAAGAATATAAGAACTAGAGTGCACTTGGGTGGGTTTATTCGTTATTGTTGATGATGCAACTGCTGCTGAGTAAATTATTTTGGCTAAATTGTTGACTGCTTCGTCGATGTCGGAATTGCTTTTTAATCTGATTTTTAAATTAATTTTTTGATGAACTAAGTTGTGAACATATAACGATTTGTCGCTACAGAAAAAAATTTGGGGGATTCAATGCTTAATAGTGGAGAACCAGATATATTTAAAATAGGACCAATGAGTGATCAGAGTTGAGATCCATTATATTTTTAGTAAGATAATATAAACTATTAGGGAACTTTGAGACAAAAATATCGAGAATATCTGATTTTTTAAATTGAGTGGTTGGCCAATATGTTGGTTCAGGAGGAGACAGAATATTATAATTTTTTTGCATTAGTAAAATTGAGCAAGAAATGTCCACGTGGGTTGTTTACTCAATAACTCTAGGATTGGTGCTTAGTATCCTCCTAATGAAACTATTGAAAGTATTATTTATTGTTTTAAATAGTTAAATAAATTTTTTATATAGTGCTTTGGAGGACAGTATATAAATACTATAACTAGTAGGATATTATTAAGTTGAATCGAGACGGAACATAATTGTCTTAAGAAAAACAAGGTAGTGTTTGGAATCGTATTTTAGATTAAATGAGTATTGTTACTCCCCCATGGGCTGTACCATCTGGGTGTTTGGTTTTATGTAAAATATAACCGGAAATTGAAATTTTAGATTATTGTGTAAAATAGGTTTCGGTGATTAAGGCTAAGACGATTCTTCAATTGTATAACACATGTTGTAATTCAAGAACATGATTTTCAAGACCTTTGGTATTAAAAATTAAGATTGAAAGGGATTTATTAAATTTAGAATTGATCATTTTTTGTTTTCGAGTATAGATGAAATTATTTGTGTAAGGAGAGCTACGTCTTACTTACGACGTTATAACTCTTTAAAGATGGTGTTTCCCGTAACGGGACTTGGAACAGTCCAAGAAAGAATGAAGAGGCCCGCAGCAAACACATCGGGCAAGATAGCCGCAGTAAGCTCGTGTATGACCATAATCCTGGCAGTTTAGGCATTGTGATATCGTACGATGTTTATATGGTTTTTCAACCTTAATTTTCGAATATGGCAGTGAAGTTAATATGAATACTTCTGAAGATTTTTTAGATAGTGGTAAGTCTACAAAAAATAATAGAAGTAATATTTTAGAAGTTTTAATAAGTACTTGAGTAACTTGTACTTTGAATGATAGATCTATCAGTTCTTTTTTAATTTCATCGGCTGTGGTTGATGGATGAATAATTCGAATGACAGCACGAATAGATTTTTCTTGATTTAACTGATAAATATGAAAAAAGACACCATTATCTCTTAAGTAATGAACTAAAAGCCTATATGTCTCTGGGGAAATAGTTTGTATTTTTAATTGGTCTGCTGGTGATTTACAATATACATTTTTTTTACCGATAAGTTGACTAATTTCGATGCAGACCCTCTTGTAATCAGTAATCCCTCTCATAAAGATTGGGATTGGAGATTTTGCAATAATTTCTTCTCGGGGGGGGGGGGGGGGGGGGGGGGGGGGGGGGTTAGTTCGATTTTACGACTGTTCGGAGAACGAAAATACCTGTAAATCGTTTAGCAATAAGACTTGAATTCGGTTGGCTGTGATAAACAGTGATTTGGATCATTTATTTGCAGTATTTGTTTGAAGTGTAGGGGAAATCACGGAAAGATCTGAAGAACTGGATGAATTCCTATTGTTTGATTTTGTTTTTTGAACTTGTCAGCTATCATTATTATTATTATTTGGTGACATATAGTTTGAGTCAGACGATTTTATGATATTTTTATTATTTTGAAATTCGAGCTTCAGATAAGCGATATGAAGCCGGCGCGAGTTACACGTTGTCTTGTGTTTAATATGATTAATATCATAAGGCCAAACTAAAACTATAAACTTTAGGTGTTCGGTTCGTGTTCGAAAGTCTAACCAAGTTTTAAAAAAATCGAACCTTAAGTATGAACAGAAAAAATTTTATGAATTTTTATCTACAAAATAACTTGCAAATTATCGTGATTTTTACATATTTCGTATAAATTGGAACTTTGAGCACTTATAAAAAAAAGTTGTGACTTACGATTTTAGATTTTTTTTTATCAGTTAAGGAACAACTTATAAGAAACCTTGTATTAAATTTTCAAGATTTTCTGGGCAGCGAAAAAAATTTTATCGTTATTTAAAAAAAAAATACTTAAAAAAATTGAAAATTTCAATTGTCTATAAATAGCTTAATAAAAGTCAAAATACTTTGAAAATTTAATGGTGTATAGAGAACGCTAATCTAAACATTTGGTGAAAATTTCAAGTATTTACATCGATTAGTTTTTGAGTTATAGCAAAATAAAAAATTTGATTATGTCGAAAACTGGTTTTGCGTAAAAACTCCCGTTTTTCCCAAAATTTTTTATGGTTTTTCCCGTCGCATTTAAAAAATATTGGAAATTTTTAACTTTTGACCCAAAGTACCAAATAGATTCACTTTTCTTTCAGAAAAGTTGCTACATAAGACAATCGAAGCATTTTTACTGCCCCAAATCGTGTCGACAGACACAAAAAAAAAAAAAAAAAAAAAAAAAAAAAACACACATCATTGTAAAATCAATAGATTCCATCACTCCGTTCAGAATCTAAAAAAAAATAATAATATATACTATATACTAAAGAGAAACTTTATTTATCTGTCAAAAATAAATTATTTATAATTAATTTTTCAACTATTTACTATTTAGTTACATTGTGAAGTTACAATTATATTTAGTATTTTAGATTTTAAATTAAAGACAAATAATTATCAATAATATATGAGATCTTTTAAATATGTATCATTACATATTCGTAGTAGTTCGTAGCAGGCGCGGCTCCAAGGGGGGGGGGCACTGGGGCCATGGCCCCCCCGGTTTTTTTTCAAAAATTTTAATTTTTCACATATTTGTTTCTGTGAACTGTTAAATCCTGATTTTAATTACCTACCTAGCTAACAATTTTATTTGGCGGCCTAAAAAAACCATATGACATTAATATGAGGTGTGTATCATAATATAGGAACGTAGTCGGACTCTGTATTCATTTGGAGAAACAACTATTATCAGTAATCACTTACAGGTTCCGGGTTAGAATATTCTCTAACTCTAGTCCCCTCTAAGTCCCCTTTGAAATTTAGCGATGGCTGAAAAAAATGGCCCCCTCCCCTTTGTAAGTCTCTGATGCCGCGCCTGGTTCGTAGTAAGGTTAAAAATCTGAAAATATCTATATCGTGAAATAATTTCAATATTTAGCTCCACTTATGTGAACAGACGTTTTCAAAAATAAAATACGTCAAATATGAGTATACGAGTAAGTTTTTGTACAAAACTAACTTAAGCGACGAACATTTACAAGCGACGCTGTTAGTTGGAACAACATAGTTTAATGCAAATTATCCGGACATTTTAAAATACTAGCAAATTCATACTTCTCATTAAATAACTTATTCGTATCTAAATAAAACAAATTTTGTATTATAAAATAAAAATTTAAAATATACTTTTTCTAAAATCTAAATAAATCTTATCTATTCTTCAAATTCATTACCTTTGTATCTATAACTTTAAAACATTTTGGCCCACGATAACAAAGTGTAACTCAGATTTGGCTCGCCGTATAAAAATGTTGTAGACACAAAAACTCTACGTCAGAAGTTTAAATTTATTGCTGCACAATACCAATCCGTAATTTCGTTGAAAACAACACAATGTATATAACCTTTCCGTGATGATGATACACATCTATTTCATAATAAACTCCAATAATTTGATTATGATATTTACACTACTATTCGGGTGCTATGGGTAAATGAATATTTATTTTTTTATGCGAATTCGAAGAGATTATTCTTATCTTTTCGGTTTATTTTTTTTTCAAAATACTTACCTCTTGGTTAAACGTTTAGTTTATACTCGAAACACAATCAGTTATATTTCATTCGACGGATATTATTCTCTTTTATTACATTAAAGTATACGCGCAACAAATAGAATTTTTCATTTTTTTAAGTTACAAACAGAAAATAAAAACTTACGACATGAATATAAAAATGTTTTTTATTTTTTTTTTCTTTATAACTCACGCTGTCTTATGATAAACCTTAATTTAATTTTAAATTGCTTACAATATTTTTAAAATAAAAATAATAGATTGCATTTTACTACACTTTTACTAACCGTTGCACGTTTTGAACAAATAATAGTCTCAGAACCTTAAACAGGCTCGATACGTCTCTGAATGTTAGAATCTGTTACTACGTCGTTATGTACGTGTCAGAATATCCCGACAAAAATAATTGGAAACATTGTTCTTCTTTTCTTTTTCATTATGTTTATTCGAAAAAATAATAGAATATTTTATTTATTTCCGTGTTTTGGTGTGGTATTTTGCACTGAATTATATTGTTCGGTTGTCTTTATGACTACCACTTTTATTATGACTATTATGTTACTGCTGGCGCGTTCAATATTAACTATTTATCAGCTCGTTCCGCCTCCTGCGATCATGTAACATTTAACTATATATATATAATATACTTATAAACGGATATGGTGTACTATTAATGAATATTATATCACAAAGGATATAAAATGTAATACCGTTTTATAGGCATTCGTTTCTTTTGCGACGTTGTGTACTCTGGGTTATGATGAATAAACAACGGAAAACAAATTAATGAATAAATTTTCGATCGAGAAAACGATGTTTTTATTGCACATATTATATACGCAGTACAGCGAGTCCATAGGACCCGCTCTAGGTTTTCGCATTAAATATTATCAGGATTGTGAATTTAATGCATTTGCATGTTTTTTTTGCTACACTGTATAATAAAATGGATTCAATCAAAATTTGTTTTGATTTATTTATAGTTCAATTTCCAAATCTTATTTTACATATTTTTGCATATTTCATGGGTTAGGGCATATACATGCATATTTTAATGATTTTTTTGTATAAATGCTTCTTTTCGTTATATTTACATTTTTTCGGCCAATCTGCTCTAAATTGACATTAAAATATTAAATGTATTTAATATAAGCTATGACTTGTATAGTTTCATGGAAACTATTCTATTTTTACTTGGGTATTTAACATGTATTATTGACTATTGTACTATTGAAGTCGAGATTAAATTTATTTACCGATGTCAACTCGTACATAAATGACAAAAATCATTAAACAATCGTAAACATATTATTAATACGCTTTTAGTTAGGTGCGATCCATTGAAAAACTAAATTTAATAAAAAATATAATGAAAAATATTAATATAAAAGTTAAATTTTTGTAGCTTTTTTTCTTGCATATTCTTGAAAAATTAGAGCATATTTTAATTATTTTCTGAGCATATTTGTATGGATATCTTGTCAGTTTTTAGTGCATATACATTTTATAGTTTGTGAGTGCATTAAATTCATAGCCTTGTGTATTACAGTACGTGTATACGTGTATACAGTCAGTTTATATTTTCCTTGCCTTTATAAGTCTTCGATATTTAACAAATAAGATTGACGATCATATGAGATGCCAGGTCGATGTGATTTATACCGATCTTAGCGAAATATTTGACGTTCTCAGTCGTTACAATTTGATTAATGGACTTTTCAGTGTCGCAGCGATTGTTATCTTTTATACTTACCGCTGCTGCCTAGCTTTTTGACCAATTCACATGTATGTGTGTGTGTGTGTGTGTGAATGTGAATTGTATTTTTGACCATTAATATTTGTAGAAATAATTTTCTGATACAGCTTCTGCAGAAGAACGCAAACTACGGTTCATCGATTCGCAATCGCACCAGTTATCTTATAATTATGGTGACCAGACGTACTCTTTTTCGTAGGTCATTACTCTTTTTTGATGCGTGTCATAGTGGCCTTGACAATAGTGTAGCACATGAATTGTACTCTTTTTTTTAAAACTAATATAGGCTAAATTTATGTTTATGTTTTTTTATAATTTGGTTATATTTTTGTTTTATGGTTCGGACTAAAGCATTTCGATAGGTTGGTAGCATGGTTAATTAAATTTGTTGTCTGTTTTGTTTTATCAGTGATAGTAACTATGACATTACCACAGTCGTAGATATCTACAATTACTGAAGATAAAATTTCATAGAATAACAAAAATAAACGGTAAACGGTAAATGTTTACTGTGGCGAGTCCGACCTACGAGAAAACGTACTCTAAAATAATATATTTTTTTTAATTGTTGTACAATGAGTCCTCCACGTAGAAAATGTTTAATTCAAATCTACAGAATGAGTCTACTTTTATAAAATCAACTTCAATATCTCCTCATATTATGTATTGTGAAATAAGTAAAACTGAATTTGATATATCAAATAGCGGGCGCAACAATATAACAAATCATATCAAAAAACAATAAGTAGCATAACATTTTACTGCATCTAGTCGAAAGGTAAATAGTTTTTTTAAAAACGAATTGTATTAGAAATGCAAATTTACATTTTGCCGCAAAAAAACGAACTTTTACTTATCACACTATAAAACACATGAAAAGTTTTAGATCCTTAGATCGTACTTCGAAGTTAGTTGCAACTTTATTTAAACTAAAATTTGCTTTGGGTAGAACTAAAACTAAATAGGCCCCCATAACAGTATAATCACTAATGTGTTTGACAAAAAATCCGAATTCAGATTGAAAGTAGCCTTACAAATGCTATATATTTTAGCGTAATGATTGATTTTTCTATTCATTAAGAAATAAAAACAGTTCCATTACTTGTAAAGTATTTTAGTTTAAAAAAAGGAGTACAAATTAAATTATCAGAATTTAAATCATTACCTGGAGAATCATTTGATATAATAAATAAATATGGTTTTTATTCTTCAACCAAACTAAATATTGAACCTAAGTGCTTATCTGAAGATAACACTAACACTAATTTTGGAGGATTAAACAGATAAGGAAAAAACAATTTATTCAAAAAATTAAACGTTTCATGTTCTTCCTCCATTGTTGGTGTTGGATGTGTGGCATATATTCTAAATAATTACATTTATAATGCGACTGACGTTTTACCTTTTGATATTGAAATAATTGTTGTAAAATTCTTTTAAATATTTTTACACTTTTACTGTTAGAGTTAGTTAATTAAATTATTTTTGTGATACTGTAGAAGTTGAGTACAAAAAAATGTTGTTTTTTTCAAAAACCAGATTTTCAAGCTGCAGTTGAATAAATTTACAAATGTTTAAGCCATTAAAAAAATATTTTAGCTCAGTAGAATGTCTAACGATCTTAATTATTATTTATATTTAATATATTATTATCTTTAATATATATTAATATCTTATTTTTGTGAAAATCCTCTTGGAGAAATTTGGTTTTGGTTTGTTTACAACAATTGTACTTTATTTCATCAAACTATTTTATATGTTGAAGGAGATAAAATATGTGCAACTGAAGCAGCATTAGAATATTTTAAATTCATTGATACTCTAATACACAAAGAAAAAGAAATATTTTTACCAACTAAAGTGAGAACATCATTATCCAAACTCCAAAATAATTATCAAAGGCAGTTTTCACTTCAAGCTAAAGACTTTTAAAATAGTTATATAAATTTGAATAAATGGTCAACCAATATGATCGACTTGAGATTATTCTCTTGAATTAATTACTTAAACTACAAATATTTTCATAATAAAGACACACACTAAATGAGTTGACACTATCATTTCCAATAATTGTTTTTTATAGTTGATAATAATAATAAAAAAATTAAGTTAACAGATGAAAAAAAAAAATTGTTATAAAAGGGATGGACTAACCTATGGACTCTGGTATATGGGCTATGCCTATGACATGGGTAAAACGGATAGAATAGTATACACGTTGGACAATTATGACAGATGAGAAACTAAGTTTTAAAATGTACTTTTATTTTTTTTTTAATCTGTATACCTGGTCACCATACTTATATTATATATAAGGTTGAAACTTATAGTTAAAACTTATAAACAACAAGTGGTTGTTCATTACAACCAACAAAAACGTCTGTATTATAATATACTACTTAAATGTTAAACGTGTTTCAGTTCTGTATCTATGTGAGTGCTATACTCGTATTTGTGAGACTTTTGAACTTGTCTGCGTTTGTTCATCTCGAAACGTCGTATACGAAAAAAGAGTTTGGATGTAAAATTATTGATTGTACAAGAAACAGAAAATTCATATTTGCAAAAGTAAAGTCTTAACTTTGTTAGTTTTTCCAACAAGAACGAATGACAAATATGAATACCGTGATCTGTCTGACATACATCTACGTAAAGGTCCTTATATGCGTAGAACTTTTCGAGTTTTTAACCGTCTTTAAAAGTGTTTCACAACGGAGAAATAAAATTAAAATTGTATTAAAAAACCCAAGGCTCCTGATTTTCACTAGGAATTTCAAATAATCAATACGAACGCATCTCTCCGCCTAAGCAAATGTGTACACCAACTTATTAAACTCCAATCGTATGCATGATGCTTGCACATATTGTATTCCGCATAAGAACATTTTTTTAACATGACTATAAAGCATGATGAGTGTCATACGTTAATATGTCTACAGTCGTTTGAAACAAATGAAATAAATCATTTCATGAACATCATGAATATGTATGAATAAATATTACGCAAATAAACGTATGTTACAACTATAGATTATTTTGTGCGTCGAAAAAATTTCAAATGCATTTTTCCTCCCACATGAAATGATGCCCTTCACACTGTTTTATATTAACAGTCATAGCTATTTGGACGCATTGTGCAATGTTCCCAAAAGTTTCTTTTCACGAGCAATACGGAAACGGAATAATAACGGTGGAACATAACACTAAACGCGAGTTCAATTAATGTATAAAATATGTATACGTATATACATCCCAACTTGTTTCGTTGCTATGGAAATTTGTGTCCATTGTACGCCACTTTTTATGTCTTAAAATATCCTAAGGGTATACACTCTCATTTTAGTATTATTTATTTTCTCACGAAACGTAATGCTTGCACTATATAAAATATATAATGTAATACGTGTACACACTCCATCACCGACACACGGCGACGAGTGGTAATGGTTAATAACTTAACGATAATAATAACTGTGTATCGGCTCTGTGGATACTAAGTAATATGAAGAAAACAATAATGCGATGTCTTAAGAAGTTCTTAATTTCGTTTAATAATGCACATAAGTAATGGTTACTATCGAGTAATTACACATAGGTATAGTGATGTTAAACAGTGTGAGTATTAAAAATGCACTCGAATTTCACTTTCATCGATGAGTATATTAAAAAATACAAACGCTTATCACGATAAAACAAACACGTTATATTTTTTATGTAAGGATATCCATGCACCTAATATATTAATGATAAATAAACAAATCTCGATTAATCTTCGACGCGTAAAAAGTGATTCGTAATCAAGTTCGTTAAATAAGCAAGCTGTTTAACTATATTGTATAGAAAACGTTTCCGATTTTTCTACTCGTTCAACAACACGCATAAAACAATTATATTACGGAAAAAATCGATACGGAATTGAAATAAACCCGATTACCTACTTAAGACTATGTGATAGCGGTTTTGTAAACTTGAATACGTCTCTTAATCGAGTGGTTAATTATTATCAAAATCCTTATTTCGATATAGTAATATTTTGTTAAAACAATTGTTCCGCCTTCGAAGGAATAGGACGTTTAATTCCTGGTCGAACTTATCTAAATTGACAATTCCCACCATTTTTGATTAGTGCATTTTGCTTATGTGAGAATTGTTCAAGCCATTGTGTGATAATTTCTAAACTTCGAATCGATATTAGAAAAAGAATATTAAAACAAATTCTTTCGGTATTTATTAACACCTTTCTACGTAGTTTCGATCACTTCCGTATTAAACAAGTGCAACATTTCTCGAAACGTTAAGCGTTGCACATTAATGATAGTTATAAATATTGTTTTTGACAAAAGAATAAAGCAGTACCCATTACTATAAAATACAATGTGTTAATTTATACATTATTTTTTTTTTGTTTTTTAGATTATTATGGTATAAATAAAAAATATTTGTAAAGACGTTTATTAAATTCATATAAAAATGCAAATTGTGGTAAATTTTCCTAATCAAAAACCATATAAATCAAACTAGATAAACAATTAGTTTTCATAATAATACTATTCTTATGGTGGAATCTTATATATGTACCTATGACGCGCGAGAAAAATATTTGTAACCGACATTGCACATTTTACGATGAACAAAGTGTGTACACAAAAAAAATAGATAAATCATAGTCACTTTATTACATAAAATAAATGTAATTATTTTTATACAACATTGTATAAATACGTCTAAAGTTGTCTGGGACGTTTTTGGAGTGCACAAGTGTGATATTCCGTGTAGCGAGAGCGTGTTGGTCGATTTAAATCGTAAGTATTATAAAATATACGTCCGTCATCGTTGGCCGAACATGTAATAATTAGATATAAATCAAAGCGTTGTGGTTATGTTGATTATAATACGTGTATGAGTCATGGAAATATTGCAAAACGATACGCCGGGCCGCAGTAAGGGGGAGGGCAAGATGTGCCTACGCTCCGGGCACAATGTTTCCCGGGAGAAGCCGAAAAATGAAAAATTTGCATTTTTTTGTCGAAAATTGAAACGGTCAAAGTTGTATATTTTATTTACAAATACTTCAACGTCAATTTGTATAAGTCGAAGTAATTGCCGAAAACAATATCAAATAATTATAATATTTTTAGATTAAAAACGGAAACGGACGCGTTTTGAAGTGACGCCCCAGTTCGCAACATTCGGCCGTTACGGTGCTGATGACGCGGTGGACCGCATTATGCGTTGTGTCAAACGGAGTCTTGCGCGTTCACCGATATCCATTTCAGGAACGAAGTGACTTTGGTGTAGACGCCGGGTATGCCGGCCTCGCCGCAGCTTATACCCCATGACACTATACCGACGTTGGTCCACTTGCCGTCTTGTCTCTGTGTCAACAGCGGGCCGCCGGAATCGCCCTGCGCGCGTGCCCGAAAAATCACACACAAACACGTATTAATTAATCGAGTGCATCGAGATGTATTTCACATTCCGCCCGTTCGGGTGTACGTCCGGGCGGTGGCTTACTCGCTTACCAAGCAACTGTCTTTGCCGCCCTCATAGGACGCGGCGCATAGGTTCGTCTTGAAAATCGGTTGCGAAAATGCCGCCACGCACTGGTCGTGTTCCCATATTGGTATCACCACTTCTAGCAGAACGTCGCTGAGCTGACCGCCGAAAACCGTTTGTCCCCAACCTGTGGTGCACATCAGCCGTAAGATAAAAAAAAAAAAAAAACCATATAAAACCGTCCAGCAGGACGGACGGAATAACGTACACAAAATGTCCTAAGCATCCTCGAAACGTTAATGGGCAACGACCGGGGACGGTAAAAGTAAACAAGCTTCTGGAAACCTTTGTCATTCGATCGAAATCGTCAGAATCACCACACGCAACCTTGATAATAATATAAGATTTGCAGCTAGTTACGATCACTGGGTGATTTCGACGTTATGTTGTGAAAATCAGTTTTTCCGACTCGACGAGAATTAAGAAAAAGAAGCCAAGAACATGTACAGTAGATTCTATTCGACCGGAGTGTAGAGACGGCAGACAGACCATATTATGCAATGACGTGCTCCAGGTATACGCATTACGCGCGAGTTAAGAAGCAGTACGGAAGTTTAAGAAGTACGTGAAAAAACCTGTTTATTTTCACCAAACGCTCGATCTTGGGCACGTGTGCTCGTGATCCAAAACCGTTTAAGTTTTCGTCTAACCATTGTCAATCAAATTCGTTACTGAAGTGCTTTTCTAAATATAGAGCTAATAAGCCATATAGGACTCTAAAACGGCCAACTATAGGTCAATATAGGTTAATGTAAAATTCTACAAAACGTTCAGGTTGTGATCACTAGAAGTTTTAGAATAACGAGTACATTTTAAGAATTTGCAGCTAATCGTGCAGGTGGTGTGTTCGAATAGTCATATAACATCTTATCAAAAGAACACGGTCGTACTACTATTATAATACACTTTTGTCTCACCGGTGACGACAGCGGATTTCTTGTACACGTCCATGTTAGTTTTGGGCAAGCAGATGGGCCGGATGAAAGAGTTGTACACCGTAGGCCTGTTCAGCCTCACGATGGCTATGTCGTTGGCGTGTGTGGCGGGATCATAGTCCGGATGCGGTCTAATGTCCGATGCTCTGTAATCGATGTACTGCGTATCATTGGTGGTGGTGAAGTCATATTCGCCGAGCCTGACCACGAACTTTTGTTTGGTGTAACTGAAAAACGCGAAAAGTGTCATGCATCGTTTATCGTGTAAAGTTATGCGATTTAGTACAAAAGGACGTAGTCATTAGGACATGGACGTATGAGACAAATTGACATACAAAACTTATACAAGACTAACTATTAGTTACAATAAATTATATAATGTAAAGTATGTATAGTTACTATATTGTATTAGTTTTGTCATTCTGGTTCGTTTACACATTATAAAATCATAGGCGATTAAATGCCGAAATGGGAGTCTAAAATCCTAATTTGTGATTTTTCATTAACTGTTTAAGAGAAGAACAAGCTGGAGGCGACGTATTTCATAGCCAATTTGAAGTAGGTAAGAGCTTCTCAAAAAAATATAAGAAATTCATTGATGTGGATAAACGAATTTTCAAATTAATTCAAAGTTATGTTACTAAAATTAAAGCATCATTCCAAGCATGGAATACCATAAGATAATTATCTTAAATATTATTTTTATCCACAACTTTTAATATATATAACTCAATAATAAATATTCAATACTTTTTTAATATTATATATCAATTTTTGTTTTATGTCCATTTATCTATATTCGATGGTTATACACCCATGGGAACGGTATACACGAGTAAGGAAAATGTATACAATTAACATCGTTGATATGCAATCGCATTGTCAGTAAAATTGGTAGCGGATACGTGGGCGTAGCCACTAGACGTCACTGTAATCACTTGTATTCAACATTTGATAAAAACTGATTTTTAACTATAGAATCAATTATTTTATAAAAAATGTCTTAGATTTTCGTTTATTTGAAATCTTGCAGTTTATATTCGAACGTTTATAGAATTTAGTTAGACTTTTTTACAACATTTTCGAAATTGAACCAACGGAACGAGATAAAAAAACAATTTGCCTTTGGAGGGAGCACTTTTTTATAAATCCATTTGTGAGGTAAATTATGTTATTTTCTTATCGTTATGAAAGCATGCGTTCATATGTTATAAATAATTCATGTTTATTGTTCATGAAAAAATGTTATATTGTTTTGTTGGTTTATATTTTCTCAAGTGCGGGCTTAGTCTTTTCATTTTTTTTTTTTATATATAATTGTTTTCGACACTATTTCTACGAAATATATTTGACGTGTTTACGCACCGATATGTCAATTCGTTGTTGGTGACGCACGCGCGTTAAATTCGATAGCCGCTGACCGGTATTCACAACTTGTTACTACATACATATACACAGAGTGGCTCACCATGTTTTCCTGATGGAAATATTTCCGTAAATATTAAATTTTTTCCCCCTCAATTTCAGAGGCCATATGTCAAACGTAATTTAAAATTCATAATGTCATTTTTTAACTAGAATCTAAACTTTTGAAATTTTTATTTCCATACAATTTCAAAATTACAATTTGTATGATACAAGTTGTAATGAACATTTTAATTTATATATAAATATAATAAATATATAATTTTCATATGGTTTATATAAGTTTTAAAAATGAGAAACCCATATGAGGTAAATGGGAGATAAAATTTGGTTAATAGGTGTAACGACTGCTGCGATAAATTAGTATAAATTACTAATTACTAATTAGTAATTAGTAATTAGATAATTTTTATCTTTTTCTTGTCACATTGATGGTTTTTTATACATTAGTGTAGCTTTAGTTGCGTCTTACTATGGTAATAAATAACCAATACCAGTATTACTATTATACAGATTCTGTTGTTGAAATAGTTATATAATTTTTATTACAATAGCTATTAATAATAGCCTATTATACCTAACTGTATACGAGGTCATTATTCTCAAAACTTACATTAACTATAAACATGCATAATCAAATACTAGATTTCCTATATTGATACTTAAATATTTTTATAACAACGTTTGTCATAAAATGCCTATTCTAGAATTATACAGAATTAAGTTAACTTAAGGTAACTTAAGTTAACGATTTAAAATTAATTTTTCGAATCCGGTTAAGGGACGAAAATATGAATATCAATATTAGAAAACCTGCAACTGTACTGTATTATACACTAAAAGAGTAGAAAAAATAAATATTTTTAAGATACGGTATTCCATTAGGAAAACACGATATCCTCTGGAAATACCTTTTAAAACAATGAGCCGCGGTCAGTACAAACCGACGATTGAGTAACACGCCGTCACAGAAATTCATGTAATTGGTTGTCTCCAGAAACACGGCCATCCACGGCCAATCGCTGGCCGTCGCGTTTTGCACAGTCAATATTTTAGATATGGATTTGGTATTGACGCCGCATTCCGGTTCTTCCGGCAACGGTTTGATGGGTTCCGGTGCCGCTCGGTCTATGACTTTATCCAACTCCGATTCGTCGTCGTCGACAATCGCTCTCCGGTCCCTTTTTGGATGGATCACTTTGTCAGTGGGACAGCAAAAACTCTGTGACCTTAATGAAGGAGAGAAAAGAAAAAATTATTATACCGATTGCGGAAAATTCGGGTAGAAAATATACCGAAATATATAGTCAAGCACGTGTAGTGATCCATTTATATACGTGAGGAATGAAAAAATAAAATTGTTATGACGTGTATAACATTGCGTTTACAACGTTGCATATCTACTGCTCATGTAGCGGTTATGAAAGTTTTTTTTTCGTGGAACTATCACAATATTATAAGAAACCCATAGAGCCCCAAAAGTCAGGAATGCTTATTTTAAACTACAAATCAAAAATATTATTTATCAATAATAAATTTTTTTATTTATTTTTTTAGAACCTGTGTACTGCATATGAACCAAATAATTAATTAAAAAAAAAAAAAAAAAACGTAACACAAAAATTATTTAGTTCAATATTGCTCAACCTCTTTTATTCTAGTGCATCCGAATCAGTGTTGGGAATAGATAACTAATAATTTATCTAGATAAAGATAAGGATGACTATACTAATTCTTATCTAGATACAGATAAAGATAGTTATTCTAAATTTCATCTAGATAAAGATAAAAATAAGTACATTTTTATCTAATATAAGATAATTTCATGTTTGATTTTGAAAATATTCAGGACACTACAGCCTACAGATATTAGGTAAAAAATTCATAATTAAAAACATTTTAAAATAAATATCATTTTTTAAACTCATTTCAAACATTAATAAACATAAAATATAAAATATTTTTTTTATTAAATAAACTTCATAAGAAGATTGTCATCTTGTCAGTTATTATCTGTGTAATATGTATATGATGTACAGAAAAATGTAAATATGAAAATATAAAAACATTTTAAATTTTCAAATTTTATTTTTATTCCATTTAAATAAATTGTCTAGATTGGTACTCATAGATAACAAGATTTTTATCTAGATGAAGATAAAGATAACTGAGTATAAATTTATCTAGATAAGATAAAATATAAATAATTTTTATCTAGATAACTTATCTATATACATTTATCTAGATATTTCCCAACACTGATCCGAATTGCATGACATGTACCCACAGGTTTATTTATCATAAACGTATGTGTACAACTTAAACTTTATTTTTGAATTTTCTTATTTTTTAAAAAAAAATGAATGAAATGAACTAACTACAGTTTCTAGATTGAAATATTTTTATACCCGAGTTAATATTTTACCAAATTGGAAGAGGTGACTCTGTGAATATTAAACATTAAATAAAACGATTGTGATTTAGGATAATCAAGTGATTGTATTACATGGAGTTTTAAATAATTAATAATATTATAAAATTTGGCGGTTTTTTTGACAATATACAATAAAAAAAATAATAAAAATGATATTTTAATAGTTTATAATAATAAAATAAAATGTAAATATGAAAAATATATAATAATAATAGTAACAATAATACACACCATATTCTTTTTGAACAATAAGATAATGCATAATAGCATTTTGTAAAACTATAGTTAATACAGTTAATAATTACGTTATAATATAATAAATCAAAAAATCAGTAAGGTTATGGAAGCCAACTTTTCTACATATTTAATTCTGTTTTTTCATTATTTTGAAATTTCACCATCAATAAACTTATATATTTTTCTTTTTCTAGTATTTCTCGACGTCTGTTATTTAAATTTGAACTACGCATTTTTACATATATATGTGGCATACAATTTGCAATTTTTTTTTTTTTTTTCATATAATTCGGATGCAGCCCTTTTATTCTATGATCCACTTTGATAATTTTAAAAAACCTCTCGCCTCCTCCATCCCATTAATTTTAATTTAAAATAAAAGTTGTTGACCTTTTTCAGTGTGATAGGTAAAAATTAAGTTGTAAATTTGATTACCTTTTTTATTCTGTTTTAATATTTAATAATAGTAGTATAAAAAAAAGGTAATTTTTTCCCTCGGTTATATTAATAATTTAAAAAAATATTAATTCCGTGGTGGTTCTTCATGCTTCCCAGTTGTTGCCCCAAGAGGAAACACTAACTAAGTAATTTATAGTTTTTAATAAGAACAATGAAATTTGTTTTTTCATTCACTCACTGTTTAGTATGATGAATGGATATGAATGCGCCTGTTTGCTTATAATATAAATGTAACAATTTACTAAACAATAATGTTTGAGTGTGATGTAATTTTTAAGACGTGTCTACGAAGGTTCTATCTAGATTACTCACGCTGAGTCCTAGGGCTTTATGGAGCACGGTTTGAGAACTTCTGTAGTGTACGGATTGAGAGCATGATATAACAAGTTTATCTCTAAAGATAAACCGAATAACCGTTGCTTCGGATATAAATAATAACACGCTTATTTTGTTTATTATTTTCCCAGTGTATTATAATTTTTATTACCGATTGTATTATTTGAATTTTTATTTTGATCATAAATCTCCGTGCAAAATGAATAGGAACGGTTGAAATGCGATTTTAAAATTCCGTAAATAAACACTAAGTACACCCGCTGAAAACGATGAATAATTCAATAGCATATAATATGTTGTATATCGTACATCATATATAAATATAAGAGGCAGCCGCAGAACATTGTCGTTTCTGCGTGCATCTACATAATACGCACGTTCACGGGTAACACAATATACATTATAATGTGGCAATACTGGTTTTTGCAAATCCATTAGCGTGAGATGAGCCTTGGATTAACATATGATTATTTTAATATTATATATTAAGCCGCACGTGTGGACCTATTCTACACGCGGTTTTAGAAGATAACTTATGGTGCGAAATGTTATAGCGATTACGCATAACTTATAATAATATATTAATAAATCATCTTTGGGTGAATAACAATAATAACAAAGCCAAATAGTAAAATATCTTCATGGTTTGTGAGATAATATTGTGTTGCGGCGAAAAAATCCCATACTAATGTTATTAGATTATTTTTTTTTTTTAAAAAAATGTACAAAAAAAAATCGTACCAACGTAAACATATATCTATATAGTGTACTGCTATGATTTATTATCTGTGGTTGCTACGTATTATCGATCCTATTATGCGATAATGAAAATATTTCATTTTTGTGTTCTATACTCTACGTGGTTTGTCGGAGCCTGGGAATTTAATTTACATGTTAATGTGAATAAAAAAATAAGGAACTTAATAAATATATAAATATTATGACACGGAATACCGTAATAATTTGGTAAATCGTCGAGTTATGAACCGAATGTCGACTTCAGACTTTGGTAGAGTTCATGTATGAATTCTACCAAAGTCTAATATTGTGAATTCCTTTTTTTCAGAATTTTAAAACCTACCATTAATCTAATAAAAATATTTTTATTACGTTGAAACGGTAAATATGCTTTCAAGACATTTTTTTTATTTATTGTTGATTTATTAAAAATATAATTATTTATTTATTCAATTGTTGTTTTTAGGTACAAAAGTAGTTTTGTTATAATATTACAATTAAAAAGCACTCAACATAATCATATTGTTGTAATATTTGCAGGCGAGTTAATCTCAAAATTAATTACTTAGAGCCTCATAACTTACAAAAAACTAAGAAACGGTATGAGGTATGTCATATTTATATAAAAATATCACTTATATATTATATCATAATATAAGATGTGCATTTAGGTCGTTTTATGTATTTATATTTTTAGTAGTTGCTCAACACTAAAACACCTGCAATATATTATGCTTATGATGTTGGTACGCCGAATAAATATTATAATAACGAGGGAAAATAATAAAGTATTAATTTTTAGTGTGCACACTAGTTTTACTTCTCAAGCATATTTGAAAAACTTAAAAAGTATAACATAATATATTGTTTTTCAAGTATTACGAATACGATTTTTTAAGTGTTAAGTATTTACCCTACGAATATACAATTACAATAAAAGCCATTTCACCCAAATCTGATTGTCGATCGTACATTATAATATTTTCGCAATATCGAGTACTCGAAACTCCTTCTTTGTTAATATATAAATATACACACATAATATATATTATTAACGCGCGACCCCAACATAAAAACCACCATGACTGCCGATTGTACTACCGTGTGCATGTGTGTATGTTCTTCTATCGGACATACACAACTTTATTCTGCACAAGCTATCGTAACGAAACATAATTTATATTTTTATAATTTTTTTACCGAGATAGTAAAATGTATTTATGGCAACATAATTATACATACTATATATGTATATCAAAATAACGATCAACAGTAACCGATTCTTGTAATGCACAAGTATTTTCATCCACTCATTACCAGTACACAACAGTTTGTCAATAATTTACGCGCAAACGTTTAAAAAAATTAAAAAAAAAAATTTTACTAACATCTCTATATATGTGCTCGAGGCGTTTAATAATTTGTTGAAAGGCGGTAGGCGCTGTTTTTTCACACGTACATCACGTTGAACAGTTAAAGAATTCCGGGCGTTAAAATCAATTCGACTTTTTTGTCAAAAAAATTACGTAACTCATAGTATTATTTTAGGTTTTTCAAATGTGCGATCGGCAAGTAATGTATAATACAAATGTTCCGTCTAAAAAGTCATATATTATAGATAAGTGTGTATTTTGTTACGTTCTTCTGCACACTCCGCTATTGTACCGCGGCGTTGCGAACAAACGCATAACAACATAATATATATATTATATTATTATTATTATTGTTAAATGTTGTTCGCATATTGTTATATGCGAACAACATATAACAAGCAATTAAATAATTATATATTCGCGAAAATTCTACAAAATTAATTCTGTAGTCCCTCCCCTGCTATCATTCTTGTTACTCTACACTACTTCCCCCCGGACCAATCCCACTGGTAGTGAAGTCCACATACGTGATAATTATCTACTTAGAGAAGGGAGTACACGTTTTACACTCCACTTCACCCTTCCCAAGTGCGAAAGGTAATGACGAAGACCTCTGACGGTCATTTCGATAGATAAAAAAAAATTAACGCAACAATAACAGTTGCATTAATACATCAGCGCCTTGAAAACAAGGACGCGTGAGTATCGCGTTCACCATCGATTTATTTTGCTACCAACACGTCATTTTAGTTTTAATAACACTTAACTAACGAAACAAAAGCAGCCGTAATCTATTCGTGGTTTCCAGATGGTTTTTGACTACTCAAAACGAAGTACGACGACCAGACATGGAAAACGAGCGGAGCTATTATTGTAGTACTCTAAACGTTCCAATAGTTCTGGTATGCGATGGAATCTTAAAAATATATATAAAACGTATGCAAATATCTGCGTAGCGGCCGGTGTGAACCGTTGAAAAAGGTTCGGGAAATATTTACCACCGGACCAAAGAAATCGCGTACGACAACTATCGACCGATGGGATGTTAATTTATTTCATAGATGCCCGCATTAATGCGTGTGACATAACGGACTTTTCGGTGAACATTAACAGTGTACAGAACCCACGGTAAGCCATGCGATAAAAGATACAAGTACTGTGCACCAAATTGTTTATTTTTCCCATTATTCCGTTTTTTTCACTTACGGTAAAAAAAAAATATTTAATTAACAGCAACAGCGCGACTACGGATAAGTCGGATACGATCTGCAAGTGCAATGCGAATTTTTTAATTAAATATACTCACAGCTGATGGTCCAAACTGCATTTTTGTAGGTTCACCGATGCCGCCGGGTCCATTTCGCAATACTCGCGCGCCGAAACGCACTCCATGTCTCGGCCGCATGTCTGGTAACCCTAAAACCGTCTCAAAGTTTACCACGCAAATGTACTACAGGACTTGTAACAATTACTGTGTGACAATTACCGTCACGGTGATCGGCGACGCGATCTTCGTTGCCGTCGTATCTTTCTCGAGTTTAATCCTCAGGAGTTGACCTGATGGATGCAGAGCCACCATGATTAAATTATTGTTATGCGTGACGCGCGTGCATAGCGTCGGGACGACAAAAATTGATGTTCAGTAAGAAAAGGAAAGGAAAAATAATCAAAAGCGTCACTCACCCGAAATGTTGGCTGCTGTCACGGCTCCGGCGACGACGAGCACGGTGCACAAAGTCGGTAGCAGCGGACTGACGTTTATCATTTTTCGACTAGTCCTCTTCCGCCCCACAGAAACGATTGCTACGCGATGATCGGTTCGCTCAAAAACGGCAGCGGTACATGCGTGTCTACTCGTTAACCGTAACGCTCATAGTGCGAGCGTGCTCCTCGGAAACGGTGTGCGCACATGAATGACATTCGTCGGATGTTAAATAGGTATAATGCGATTAGAAACAACAAAAATAATAATAATAATATTATAATCGCAGGCGGCTAACCGGTTTCAGTCGGGTTTCTCGACGCGATGTGGTTGTGTGCTTATCCCCGACGAACGGACGACGATAGCCGCGATGCAACCGATCTCGAAAGAACTCTTCGTCTAAAACAAACAAAAGTAGTTTGATAATAATAATAATAATAATAATAATAATAATAATCATAATAATATTAACAACAATAATGATTTAAAATAAAGATTCAATGTCATTATGTTTTACGCACGCGTCCGCGTAACCGTGTCCGGATTATTGTATCCGATTCGATGTCGCGTTTACGAACGAAATATTATTACCATACGCTATGGTTAATGGCTTTCGAAAGTATCCGCGCCCTGTCCTGGATGAAATTGATTTACGTGCACGTGATATGAGATCATCGCAAACAAAAAACTCGTCGAGAAGTCGATTGCAAATGCTTGTACAATGGATCGTTGGCCGACTGCGTCATAAATTGACTACAAAGCGACGTCAACCTGTGTTTGATCCGTGAAGACACGGGGTAAACCAATAATTATCTCGCTTAGAATGACATTATTATCGTCATAATTATTATTAATTATTCCCGTCGACCCGCATTACAGAACACAACTCCGCGGCAGTCTCGAAGCGGTGACCAAACGTGCATGAATTCCGAACAATTGCGCGTTTGTTGCATAGCTCTATAACGCCTCGGTGTGGCGAGCACATCATTTTCGCGAAACTAATTTGAACACAAAACTGCAGTGCGAGGTTGTGCACTACTTGCATGCCGTATTGCACGGGCGCATCGAGTGAACTCAACCGTATCGGCGAAATTAAATTGAAATTGTAAACGGATCGTTGGTGTGTGTACGAACAAGTCTGAAAGTCTTCAGCCGTCTCTGTGTATATTTATACACGGTGAACGCCCGTCGCGTTAATATTTCGTTCATGTCCATTCAACACAGGAATTAATCGAGTACTATTTCACGTTTCTCGAAGTTGAAATGACATTTGTATGGATTTTCACGAGCAAATTAAAATACAAATAAAAACGCTACGCGTGTGTGTGTGTGCGACTACCGGTGTGCTCACTAATTGTCGTATAATTATCGTGTTTTCGGAGTCCGATATCCCGTGAATGGCATAATCTGATAATAAAATAATATTACTTGTAAATTGGTTCACCGCGATCAATACGATAATTCAATCATTTTATTATATTATGACCGTATCCGTTCGTTAAGAGTTCGGCAACGTTTAATTATTACGGTGCGTGCGTATTATAAATTATTATAATAACAATCGACTGTCAAAAATCAGTTAACCGTACGCTGGCATTATTAATAAAGAAGGCCGAGAGTCAATTATGGATCGGTTTCGGTGAACATTATGCTGTGCAGTTTCGTCCGGATCCGGTACGCATACCTACGTCATTATTATGACTGTTAATGTTATTATTTATTTAAGTCTCGGCTTCTATATCCGGTGGTATCGACTATGGCGTACTGCTCACGTGTGGAGTATGCAATTATTCACAGTTGAAAACGTAACGACTTGGATTAAAAATACGAAGATGCGTATAACGTACGTTTTTCAAGTATTTTTACTTTTTTTTTTTTGAACAACAATAAAATGTTGTACTCGGTCGTGTTTATGCAATTTTTAGATATATTATATTGTTTCGGTCGCTTTTGCCTTGTACTTAGATACTAAGGAACACACGTCAGTTAAGTCTTTCGCGGTGGTTTGGTAAAAGCACTCAAGAAAATGTTCGTTCCACGATCACAGACTCCAGAATTTGAGAAATTAACAAAGGTCGTCATAATCGATATGCTCAACTATGACGAGGATGCGTTCGGTTGAGTGTCAAGATTTATAGGTTATTATTGCGGACTCTCACGGAGAGGAATCATCACCAAATATAGCATACGAATTTATGAGCGTACTGATCGCGGTTAATCGGCCCAGTATTTGTTGATATTAACTAAACTACATATAACTGAAATATAAAAGTTATTTTTTTTTATTTTATTTTATTTTTTAATTATATTGTATAGCTCAGTGTTGGCCTATGTTGCAAAATCTACTCTTTGTTCTCACGCGTAGTTTTTTAAATTATTATTGAGCTATAATAGTTCAGGTTCGTGCGAATACGTCATCAAATTTAGGCTAGTGTATAGATGTTCAAACACCGGTAATCGCTAACGCATTTTTACAGAATATTGTTTGTTTTGTGGAGTGTAATTTACGATGATAATAATGATCCATAAGTCTAATGGAATTTCAGAAAAAAAGTTGGTCTCAGCAATTAGTGCAATGTTTATTATTTACTTCAAGCTTTGGCGACGAATTGTTTTGGAAAGATCGCAAAGACCAAAGGAGAGTGCACATTTATTTTATTACTTATGTCCTTTCAGTTGTTAACTGTGATGTTCACTATCAAAATAAGAATTGGAGTACAATTCTAATCCTCTGACTTCGAACGAACGGGACTACTTGTATTATTTTCATATTTTCTATGATTTTATTTCATTTTATTGATGAATTACCTGAATAAAATAAATGTTTTTTTAGATTCTGAACAGAGTGATGGAATCTATTGGTTTTACAATGATGTGTGTTTTTTTTTTTATTTTTTTTTTGTTTATTTTTTTATTTTTTTTTATTATTGTGTTTGACGACACCTTTTTTGGCAAAAATGCTTCGATTTGCTTAAACAGCAACTTTTCTGAAAGGAAAGTGAATGTAGATGGTACTTTGGCAAGTCAAAAATCCAACTTTTTCAATACTTTATAAAAAAATCGAAAAAAACGATAAAAAAATTATGAAAAAACGGGAAATTTTACGCAAAATATCGTTTTTACAAATTACATTTTTTTAAAATGCTCTAACTCAAAAACCAAAAATCGCAACAACTTGAAATATTCACCAAATCTTTATATTGGCTTTATATAATATTCTATCATTGCAATCAAATTTAACAAATCCATTGTAATAATGACCTATCCTATAAACGAGGTGCACTCCACCCCCAACTGTACAGCAGAGCGAGGCTCATCCGGTTTTTTTTTTCTTTACCAATAGTGAAAAATTATAATATTGATTGTAAAATTCAAGAATTTGTTAAGTAAAATCGACACAGAGATGAACCGGGTAATCATTAATCAGGGATAAACGGGTACTATAGACGACTGTTGGAAGAGTGAATGAGTTTAATTTAATTCCAACCCGGATTATAAACAACGAGTCAATTACTGCTGTGTATTCCTCACTAATGAAGTATCATATTATAATATTGTGATTCAATTTCAAATGTCAAAATCTAAAATAAAACAAGTGCTTTGAAACAGAAGCTACATATATTGCACATCAACATGTATTAATTTGCCTTTTGGCGTCATAAAGTTGTTATTTTAACTTATTAATTTTTCTTATAATTACCAACTATCGAATTTAAATTCGTACTCATATTACACATTTTCATACGCTAATTGGTTTTAGTGGAATGCTTTTAAGTTAGTATATTGATGAAGTTGCATTTTCGTCATAGAAAGTAAACTTAATTGTCTGCAGCTCATTGCTATTTGTAATCATAACAGATTGTTTGGTCGCGGTAATGTGATTTTTGATGAACTGTTTCGTTTGAGTCAAATAAACTTTAACTGCTGGATATGTTGTAATGTAAATGAACGAAGTTATTAACTCTTTACTCAACTTAAACAAATGTATTGTTTATTCTCAAGCACTTTAAAAGACTTACTTGAATCGTGTGTCATCTATTTTCGAATTAGATTATCTTGTTTGTTAAGAAATAATGAGGTTGTTTGTGGTTTATGTTTATCTGCGCTTTTTAAAATTGTAGTCGGAAGAATTCAATTTAGACCGGATTCCAACTTAATTTTGTTCTTTGATCTTTTGTTAGCTCGGTTTTTATTGTGTATACGTATCTCTTGGATTAGTGTATTTTTATTTAATTTTTCCTACGCTCGACAATTGCGTGAATATGGACGACGCACAACAAGCACGTATCCAAGATCAATTTTCGAGGGGGAGGGATTAAAATATTTTAATACATGAATAAATTGTAGTTGTACAATCACATATTACATTTATACATATGTTGTGTAGTTAGTTTTTGTTATATTATAAATTTATACCTACTTTAAAAATGTCGGGAAGTGATTGAACCCTTAACCCCCCCCTTGTAAACGGCACAACGTTCCAGAAGTATACAATCTTTTCCCGATAATAATTATATTAACGTTATCCGCGCGAGACTCGTAGGACTTACAGATTACGATAATAGTATTTTATCACGTTATGTTTTTTACTATGCTTATACCTACTGATTTGTTAGACTATATCAGTTTGTATAACACAAGGATCAATGTTCGTTACGTCGTGTTGTTATTTGAAATCCCGTTTTCTGTGGTGTGATGGAAGGATGCCGAGGAGCAGGGAGTACTTCTGCTGCGTTGCAATCCAATATTTACCATTGTTTTTTGTACGCATCGAGCAGAAAACAAATATCTTGATTATTATTAAACCGACTATTTTTGAAAATCTCAAAAAATGTATCTTGAAAAAATTAAAACTATTACACTTATAAACCCTATGAAACATCATCCGTGTTCATTATACGTATAGAATACTGTTCAATGCAAAATGTTTGTAGTGACCAATTCATGATGCTGGCAACATGTACGATGTAAATGATCTACGACGTGTGTTGAATGTATTTTTAGTGCTTAGACGACTAATTCACAATCTAGAATAGCATGGGGGGGAGTACATTAGATTAAAATTCTATACGTTTTGAACGACTAACCATGTGATTTGGTGTTTGTAAATCACTATAATATTTTTCTGTAGCAGTGAAACTTAGAAAAAATTGTATGTCCCTTGAATTTTGATTTATCGAGGTGTATATTCAATAATGATCGGTATACATAAAAAGGAATATAAACAAGAACAGGAAAGAACCAGTTCCGGAATATGAATCTTTTAAATCGTAGGAACCAAAACTTTCATATTAATAAATTAAGTATCGGAACTGAACTGAAATTTTAGCTTAAAAAAAAAAAAATGTTTCATTTAACATAAATTGTTAGTTATTACTAGTTTACTGATAAGTAATCAGGGATTCATTTTCATAATATTTAAATATAGAACCACGAAATTCGTATTTTGAATACTTACCTATTTACAATTACTAGATTTTCGAAGGCTGCATCCGAATTGCATGCCACGTCTTAGAAGGGTCTGTCCGAATGCATGCCACATATATATGTAAAAAATTTTAGTTCAAATTTAAATAACAAACGTCGAGAAATATTAGAAAAAGAAAAATGAATAAATTCAGTTATGACGGAATTTCAAAATAATGAATAATCGATTCAGCGTTATGCACGTGTGTTAATCGCGTTGCAATGCGCGCTCGAAGCTCCGGCGACGTGACACGCAGTCGAACAGAGGCTAATCAGTCGATCGAGTTTGAGTGGCCAATGATGTAAGGTGCTCGCTCGCGCGATTGCAGACGGATGTCACGGACAACAGGTACCTAACTGTGGTGCGCTCGAAAAGTTCGGAAACCCTAGGTTCGCCCACGGTGGGGATCGGATGGTCATGGCGATAACCGTGGCAGCGTTGAATCAAAAGTTAATCGGATTAAACGGACCTATGACCGTTTGAATACTATCAAAAGTTGCGCGCACATCGTTATCGTATCGCTATTGCACACAGGGTCGTATTCCGGGAAAACGGCAACATTTCAGATAACTCTTGCAGTTATACGATAAATATCGATTTATATAATATTTTATTATTGAAAACAAAATTTACATTTTGTTTTTTTATGTATAGTCGAGTCGAGTTCAAAATTGGAGTACTCGACAGATACCGAGTGCTCAGAAAATAAAGCCGATTAGTTGAAAAATTTCGAGCACTCGAAAAAAAATCGTGGTTGCCAGTATGTACAAAATGTCGTCATCATGATAATAAAATATCAAAACTGTTGTTATTAATTTAACTATAAAATACCTTACTGGTATTTTGTATCGGAAATATTTGGCTCTCAGTTATTTATTGATTCAACATTTATTATTAAAGTATGTAATGAAATAAACTTTATTTATGTAAAGTACTCAATTTAAATCGAGTAAAGACAAATATTCAGTTTAATTCAAGTAAAATCGAATAATCGTATTGACGAGTTCAAAATTATTGTTTTTGTTGTTTCGAGTGGAGTTCTAAAAGTTGTACTAAGATTTCAAAGGTTCAAGAATATCATGTCTTAAAATTAACGTTCGTTATAGAAGTAATTCGCTCCCGAAATGGAAATAACTATAATATGGTTATATATAATATGGTATGGTTAACTAAATAACAAACCTACTTTTGTTGTAAACAAAACTGAGTTAAATATTTTTTCACTAAACTGTAATCGCCTCGCAATTTATGGATATAGAAATTTTGGATTTTGGAAGTGATGGAAAGAGTCATGTGCACAATGTCAGCGTTTGTTTTCAAGAACTTATAAGCTTAAACTATTAAATATCATACAGACATTAATTTTAAGACATGATATTTTTAACCAACGGGTCTTTAATGTGACATTCTGATTAATGTTTTAAATAAAAAAATTTAAAAAAAAAATAGTTAAAATAAAACAGATGAAAATACGTTAGTCTGTATGAGTTATTTCAAATTTACGGTTTTTCTAGAAGACTGCATGCGATGCAGTAGCGAAGTTACTTATGAGACAAAAAAACATTTTTTACGTATTGCATGTAAAGTGTATATTGTACACTGGCATTTTACATTCAAATGTTCATAATCGTATACCTGTAATTGTATTATATTTATCATTACCCTATTATTCATGGAAATAAATATCTATAATATAAAAATGAATCGCAAAATGTGTCGGTAAGCGCATAACTCAACAACGCCTGGACCAATTTGGCCAATTATTTTTTTTTTTTTTTAAGTCCAAGAATGGTTTTTACAGCGAGAAAAATTCGAATAATTTCTGGAAAGACCCTAAAAACAGACCTTTTCTATTTAAAACAGCCCTTACTATAATATGGATAATATAATATTGATCGTCTCCATGGCAATGTAATCACTGATCAAGAACATCATCTATGGTGGTAGATTATTTGTTAGCTCTCTGTTACTGAACGATTAAAATTATAATGATTTGGTAGATGAACAATTTACAATGCCATTACATTTTTTATTCATTATTTGTGTATGTATATTATTTAAAGACGTTCATTTTTACTAAAAAAGTTGAAAATTGATACATCAACAAACCGTCAATGTCGTAAGTGTTGTTTTTCTCGGATCTCGCAGAAACAAAAAATAAAAAAATAGATTAAACTTACAACGTGATATAAGTATTAAATGCGTATGAAATTATTAAAATGTATTAAATAAAAATAGTGCTATTTATATCCAAGTATTTACCGTTCGATTTGATTATGTTTAATTTTGTCTGTCCTAATCCAGAATTCAAATATCGCTATGAAGCAATGTATACACAATGATCGTACCACGATTATCTACGCGCGTAAAGTTGCCTACTATCACGCGCGCTGTAATATTATTATTCATCGATTATTCCATGCACCTAGATCTGTTAGCTCTGACCAACTAACGCAAAGGTTTTTGTTGATTTTTTTTTTTAGTTACAGCTAGTTAATGCGGCAACCTTGACACTCCGCCGACGGGTGGCAGACACAAGCATTATTTTGCATAGGTTTCCGCATTCGATTCACGCAATATTGTTATGGACCAAATGGGGAGAGGGGATTCTAGGGGTGGAGATTGTCACGAGCACTCACTCATCGACACACACACACACACACACACACACACACACACACACACACACACACACACACACACACATACATACACACACACACTATACGTAAAAAGCAGTGGCAAGTTGACTATTTCAAAATAAAAAGTTGGTATTCACCGTGAATATAAGTCATTAATTGCATTAATCATGACCCTGTACGAATATTATATCCATCGGCTCTAGTCCCGTAACCTGGCTCATAAGTGAGACGAGGGGCTATGTGTTCCGTATGAATAATCGTTAAGGACTTAGGACGTTAAGGTTTTGAAAACTAGAAATTTTCGATGAGAATTTTTATCGCCCGGAAAAAAACGTAAATCACTCTCAAGTACGAACATTTTTTCTACGTGACCAGAACATTACAATGCATATTATTTTTCTTGTCAAAAAATTTAGATTCAGATTCAATGGATCGATTTACTTAAAATTTCCATAATAACTAAGTCATAATTAAAGTTTAACACTAAATTAACAAACTATGACGTCTTTGTTATAGACCATAATATGTATATTACTCATTTTTATTGTAACCGCGCCTGGTTCTTAATTAGATTCATACCCGTTCTAGAAAGACGAAAATTTACAAGCGTCAGTCATAGATTCTATTTATAAATCCTTACTCGAATCAGTATAACGATCGCTAATTTTAGGTATTTTTAATTGATCCGCAAACCTATAGTATCTACGTTTTGCGAGTTTTCGAAAATAAGTTATTTTTTCTATCTGCGTTTTATGTTCATAAGTTTATTGTTGTATATTTTTTTGTAAATACTTCGGTCCGGTTCTGGTTATTTTTCGTACAAATAAACTTAATACATAAAACGTCGTTCCAATGTCTTTATGTAAACAGCATATAATTACATTGCCATGTTGTTTTTTCAAATACTTTTTTGAGTAGTACAGTGTAAACAATTTTTAATCTTAACTAGGCCAACGTGTTCACGAAAAAGGTACGTATACGTATAACGCAATCGTATACGTATTAAATAATATAATATGTACATTTAAACACGTATATGTAGAGTTTATTGTTCGTGTTTTTACGGATATACAGCGTAATATAAAATGCAAGCAAATGAATTCGATGAACATGAAATAATATTATTTTATTCTATTTACATTTTAAAATTTGTGTCGGCCACACAAATTTTGGGAAAAAAATAGCAGTTAAGTTGTAAAATATGTCACGTAGAAATATTAATTTATAATTATAGTATAAATAGGTATTTTCAATGGAGTTAAATACCGCAGGGTCACAGTTGCAATGGAAAGATACCTTTACATGTTAAATCGTTTAAAACAATTCAATGCTATTTAAACAAGCGGATTTTTGCTCAATACTGCTTTACGTAAGACACAAGAACGTTTTTTAGTATTGTTTCGTTCGTCGGTTTTTATTTTTAAAGTACTCGTGTCAACGATGTAACGTCACCTGTTTATGTATTTTTGACGATGGACGATGTATACGATGAAAATTATAAATGGAATTGTTCACGCAAAAACCTAAACAGCGCGTGAACAACGTGGAAACAGTTTTTTTTTTTTTGGTGTGGTGGATCAAGACGGCTGTTGGCGTGGTGATGTGTGGCGACCAGTCCTGTCGATAAGGGAGGGGATGGAAAAGTAGGATTTCTCCTGGCACGAACGTTTTAAGGGGCCTGAAAAAAGAGGGATCGTAATTTTTTAATTCGAAAATTTTTTTTTATATATATATTTGTTACTTAAAATATAAAAAGTATTATATTTAAAATATTAAAATATTTAAAATTGATTTTCCTCCCTGGCCTGAACTTTTCTCTCTACGGATCTGGTTGGCAACCCATCGGCATGCGTTCGGTAGTCAACACGGCGACCTACTCTTCTTCACGCGCTATCAATTTATGTGCTATAAATATAAAAATTGACCAAATATAAAAATTTAAAAAAAAGTACATTTTAAAACTTAGCTCCTCTGTCATAATTGCCCAAAGCATATACTATTTTACCCGTTTTTCCATGTCATAGGCATAGTCCATATACCATAGTCCATAGATTCCTTCATAACGGCATTTTTAATTTAAATATAATAAAACATGTTTCCCACATACTAACTATAAAAACATAACATGTGTTTGATAGTGTGATAAGCAAAAGTTCCTTCTTTTGCGGCAAATTGTAAATTTTCATTAATAAGATCATTAATTTTAAAAAAATTATTTACCATTAGACTAGATGCAGCAATATTTAAGACTACTTAAGGTTTTTGGTTTTGATATGATTTGTTATATTATTGCGCTCGTCATTTGATACATCAAATTCATTTTTACATATTTCACAGTACACAATACGAGGAAATATTGAAGTCGGTTTTATGAAAGTAAACTCATTCTGTAGATTTGATTTAAATGCACATTTTCTACGTGGTGGACTAATTGTACAACAATTTAAAAATATATTATTATTGGGTACGTTTTCTCGTAGACCGTACTCGCCGCAGTAAACATTTATCGTTTACAATTTATTTTTGTTGACTGTTATTCTATGAAATTTTATGTTCACTCATTGCAAATGCCTACAATCGTGGTAATGTCAGTCACTATCACTGATAAAACAAAACGGATAAAAAATTTAATTAACCACGCTACCAACCAATGAAAATGCTTTATACCGAACCATAAAATATAAGTTAATAACCAAATTATAAAAAAAAATATAAACATATATTTAGCCTATAATATTTTTTAAAAGAAGAGTACAATTTCATGTACTCAACACTATTGTTAAGGACACTAGGACACGCATCAAAAAAGAGTACTGTCCTACGAAAAAGAGTACGTCTGGTCACCATAGCTAACCAATATGTTTTTAGAAAATTCATTCTAATTAAAAATGAGGTGGTCAACACTACTGTTCACCATGTTGAAAAGAGTTAATACGCTACCTTATTTACCACGTTTAACGCCGCCCGTGATTTTGGAGGTTATACCGTGATACCGCGTCATTGACGTTGTCGTTTACGGCATTTTCCATAATACATAATTGTCGTAGACGTTTGTGCGTCCATAGGATTAGAAACACAACTTTATTGATTCATAAAATGTTATTACTTTAGTTAATAGCTTTTACAGTATTATAGTTCCTTTTTATTTTTTCAGTCGGTAGATTGATTGAATGATGATTATTCCTCCATTCTTCTATTTTCATTGCGACTCTCTTCAATTCTTTATACGACTCTCTTTCTATATCCAGCATAATTTGTTTTATATATGACTGCCTAGGTCTCCCTCTTTCTCTTTTTTAGACTCTTAGAAGCCTCTATCTTTTTTTCATACTTGTACTCAGTGGCGGCATGAATGGAGTTAATTTGACGCGGCTGCGTCACGAAAAAAAATTTTGGGTGGTTGAGCGGGTGTTGAAAGTTAAGTAGATGTAAGGAACTTATTTTAACGTAATCGATTGAGTATAAATTAAATTTACTATAATCAATAGCGCAAAAATGCCAATAGATTATTTGTTGAGAATTGTTGACTGCGTCATTGAAACAATAAGTTCACTGCTTGTACTTATAACTATATTGGTAGGTACGTAATAAATAACAATTTAACCGAAATCAAATAACTCGCCAATACTATTATTATTATTATTGATATCGTCCATCTCGTCCATAAAATAAAATTAATGAACTTAATCGTCCCAATAGTACAAAAGTAGTCATGTATATAATATAGTATGTTATAAATAGTTCATAATTTATATATTTGTAAGGATCAATGTCACGAAAACTAAAACCAACGATTAAATATAATTTAAAGTTGATTGTCAATGACCTACATAAGGTTCAAAGTTTATTAAAATAAAAATAACTGAATTATTATTCAAACTCAAACGTATACGTTTCTGGCGTGTATTTTTTTTATTTTGATAATAAATCAATACATATATATATTTTGTGAAAAAAAAAAAAATCATAATATTTAGTTTTTATTTATGCCACATTTTTTGATTTTGCCATAATTATTTCCTGTTATAAATCCTTTCGTGCATGTTTTCGATACAAAATAATTTCGGCGTTTCACATCTGTCAGGCGTCCCGCGGAGGCTCAGTATATTTGTTATCATTTTTTAAACCGATGCATTACGTATTACCATTGATTACATATTACTAATAATATATAATCAATGATATTACATATTACACCAAATGGCGTTCCTGAATACATACGTTCACGGAAAAACGTCCGTGAATTACGCGCGACGACCGTTATAATTGCTTTTGTTTGTTTCTTTTCCTAGTTTTTTCTACACTCAGCCGTATGTGCACGTGAACATTAAATTTTCTACCAACAGACTAGTCCGTTTCGATGGCCATCCTGAGTTCTTCATTAACACCGCCGCGGCCGTGATTGATGCTGGGACGATTTGTAAACAAAATTACACTGACGGCGGCGATACACAGCAGCAGTGGAACGGTGTTACGGGAAAAAAGATTTTGTTTTTTCGACCCGTCAGAATACGTACAGTAATTACATACATATGTATATATTATTATTATACTGCGCACGCGTTCAAGCGTTTCTCCGAACAGAACGCGTACACAAACACATTAATCATTGAAGACGAGAAGAAGACAGTATAAAAAAAAAAAAATAAATAAATAAATAAATAAAACTAAAAAACGAAATGTTCGTATTTATACAGGTCATCACAAGTCGCGAGCGTTTCGTTTGCGTGTCTTCGCGAACAACAATGTACGTTTAATTGGGGCCCGAGGCTATAGGTGAGGGGGGGGGGGAGAGGAAAGGTCACGCGTACACCTAAAACGCTAATGTTTCGAGTCGTCGAAACAACAACAATGGGTCAGCCGAATGTCACGACGGCGGCGGCGTTGCTTTCTTAACGCGCGTCGTTCCGTTAGCGATTATGATTTTCGTTTTCCGCGTCCAAGGTCTCCCAACCCCGTCATTCACACGCGCAACGTACATCGGAAACAATCACTCGGAACGCGCGCGCGCTTCGGCGTGTAAATAATATCGTACACCTGCGGCACGGTTAGTTTAATCCAAATCAGCGATGGACCAGATCAATGCGACGAGTGGATAGGAGGCTTAAAACTCGAAAAATCGTGTTGCACGGCTTATAAACCGTTGTCTAAAATTTATTTTTATTATACAATTAAATTCAAATACACTTCAAACTGTGTGGAACCCCGAAAAGCCCCGAATATAAATCGTCTTTTTTTGTGTTTTCAAAAGTTTGGAGGGAGGAGCGAACCATGTTGATACGCACATGTCGATCGAGTGCGAATATATTTATCGACGTGGATTTTTAACAACAGTATTATAGCACGACAAAACGAAAATCGTGAGCGTGATGGCGAATCATGTTGGTGGTGGGTTGATGGGGGTGTTTTTTTACCGTTCCCGTGGAAGGAATACGCATGACAAATAATACCGGCGTATTAAAACACATGCGTACGAAATCGCAAAACCAATTACCTATGCGTATTAACTGTCGATACGTGTAATCCGTTAATTCAGTCGCGAGCACATGGCATGTCGTTCGGGTTCGGTTTTGGTTTTCGACACGGATGTGACGTTATCCAGTGTTTAAAATGTGACATTTAGCGATTTGGACCTAGGCAGACAAAAAAAAATTAAAAATTAAGTTTCTGTTCAACGTTTCGCAATGACTATACGTGTGTTTTGTACTGATATATGTATGAGTCGATGACGTTCAACAACACGGAAAAATTGCAATAACGGTGGTCGTATTGTATACAATGTATACATGTTAATCACGGGTGTACCGGTAGACGGATTTAACGTTGTCGATGATTGTTATTATGTTGTTTTCCGGTGGTTATCGAACACGGATGTTATTTTTACGAAAATCTTAAAGTCGTATATTGTTGCAAAATTAAAAAAAAAAATTAAAAAAAATTAGAAAATCGTAACGTGGGGGGAACCGCGTGCTTTTCGTCACGACGAATAATCAAAACATGTCCCGATTTTTGATTCTAGGCTGTAATAATATTATGTGATCGTCAACTGAAAACCACGTGAAACACTTTTTAAAACGATTGTGATACCCTGTGATCAATGATCTTTATCGACAGGTCTTGCGAAAACGTAACGACCGGAATCAAACACCCGAATGACACCTATAATGAACGCGTACCGCGTACGTGCTAATCGATATGGGCATAAATTATGCGTCGATTGTATGGTAATTCGCAGATCGAACGGATATAATACGCACACAAATGTTTACATAAATATCAGTATTCACGTGTTTAATTAATTCGTGCACGGCGGAAATACGTATACAAATGTATTCAATGTTCGGATGACGCAGATGGAAAAAATCACGAAAATCAACACACGTTGTCGAAATGGCACCGTGAGTGATTGTTTAGTATTCAAAATGTTTACGTTACAAATAACCACGTCCATTTCGGCTCAAACAATGTTTTAAGTTCAATCTTCGGTTGTATACAGTATTAAAAATGTAATTAAAAAATATGAAAAGAAAAAAAGAAAAAGAAACCTCCATACGAACGTACGACGAAACGAACGATTTGTGCGACTGCGATGTAGTATAAACAATTTATCATTTACCATAAATGTAACATTAGTAATTGTAAAATATTACCGTGGTTGGGATTTCTTCGATTTCCAAATGATACACGTGTAAAGCTATGCATATAACTGCGCGAGACCGCAGTCCATTCATCCAATCACCTGACGTACAATCCATTACTTTTGGTCCTACGTAAAAAAAAACGCGCATAGCCAGAGCCAGCAGCCAACATTCCAACATATATTCCGACATCGGATTACTGTAGTAGCTGTTGTCTATAGTGTTGTGTTTATTATTTTTGATTTCACTTCCATTATTTGTTTACCCCTTCCGCCTTCATAACCTCATCGACGCATCGCAGCAGTCTTGGATGAAATATTATAGCGTTCCAGATACCCAATAATTATTGTTATCACCATATTATCTCGATACACCTGCTATTCCGTTTTAATTACCATCACACGTCGACATGTATTATGTTGCGTTTAAAATGTATACGGACATAATATTGTATACGATTAACGGAGATATTGTTGTGCACGCAGAAAGCTCTTAAACGGATGTGTGAAAAAAAAAAATCAAACCAGGATAAAGATAATACTTATTGTATAGGTTTTGTTGCGCATAAAATACGCACCAACGGGCATTATTAAGTTCCTAATCGAACGTTTCTGGTAATTTTTTTTCTATTGAAACAACCGTCAGAGGTCTTTTTCGATAACTTTTTCGATTAGGAGAGGTAAAGTGCAGTGTAGCACTTATATCTCCTTCTCTAAGTAAAGTATTATCACGTGTGTGGAATCATTTCTAGTGGTGTTGGTCTGATGTAGAGAAGTAGAGAGCAATGGTTCTCAAACTTTTTTGTTCACGGAGACCATATGTTTCTAAACAAATTTACGGAGCCCCAAAAATCAGAAATTTATATTTGAAACAGCAATAGTTATCAATTTTAGATCGAGAAAAACACACTGTACAAAATTTAATTTTTTTTTTTTTTTTAGGAGCTCGGATTTTGTCATTTGCTGTGAAAATTATGATAATTTTACTTTGTATAGATAAATTTACTTTATTTAATTTTGTGAAAATATCAGCTAAGTTATGAAGTCAACACGACCAACTTTTATCAAAAGTCTAAATTATAAATTAAATATGTATTACTAAAACGTGCTATTTATTGCCCAATTTAAATTATCATACTTGTGTTTTTCCTCGATAACTAAGAAATATAATAATATTTAAATTTAATTAATTCAGATGTGCCCACGGAGTCCTTAGATTTCTCTTGTGGAGGCCTAGAGCTCCGCGGAACACAGTTTGAGAATCGCTGGTGAATAGCAACCAAAACGATGACAGGGGAAAGAGACTACAGAATTAATTCTGTAGAATGTCTTTTTTCACCAATATTTTTCTGCTACATAAAACTATTAATCAACTGTGACTTCCTATAACAAATGGCCGATGGTATTTATTTATTTAGCTCTACATTGGTGCTTTGTAATTATTGCTCATTAAAGTATGTTTTATATCATTATCATGTATTACTATTCAACTGTGCTAGAATAAGAATAATTATTTATAATACCATGATTAATATAATTATACTGAAAACCTTTCAGTATGAATAAAAATGCTCTTGTACTTTTACATAATATTTGTAAAATACGATATTATTTATAACAAATCAATCAACAATATTCATACTTTTAATTAAACTAGAGTTAATGTTTAATTGTACTAGTTCTAATTGTTAATTAAACATTTTATTCTAACAATATAGTTGATTTATAATATAATAACCAATGTGCTTATTGTAATATTTAAATGATAATTTTATACAGATATATAAATTATATTATGGATGATTTCATTCATCGGTGTATAAAGATTGCTTTTTGAACCGTAAAATAATTTTTAATAACAAGTATTTTTATAGCTTGAAAAAAGAAATTCACCTTAGCACTAATTGGTTTTGACGTAATGCAATTATTGTAAAATGCCGGTCATAAAATTGAGTATACCTACTGCGAAACCCTTCATACAATATTAAATTACATTGATCGCTTAAAACTTAAAATTGCATTTTTTTTTTTTATACACGCTTAACTTCAGGTAAGATATAATCATCAAAACGATATAAAAAAACTCATTTTTCTTGCAAATACTTAAATAAAGTATGTACAGCTGATATAAAAATTGAAAAGGTTAAGCTCTGATGAAGCGTAATAACTAGGACTAAAAAAATAAATATAAATGTTACTCAAGTTAAAAAAAAAAAAAAACGTTCTACAATAAATTGTCGTTATTATATACCACGATAACTAGTGAATTGTGTGTTTGGGTATAAAGCATGATTCCCTTAAAAAAAAAAATACAGTATGAATAAGAGGCTTTGTAACAGCTTGTGGGCGTTTAGCGAATTGCATTGGTGAACGAATGTTGAATGGTTTGATAATACATAAACAAGACAACAGTTTTTATTCTACTATTATACAATCTATATTTTCATTGTAACAATACAATATTACAATAAGTATAATATAATATGTATGTTATTAATGAAAAGATAATGAATTTCTATTTTGGTTATTTTTTTTTTTTAATTATAAGTCTATTCATCCGAGATCGACCACGAGGGATTACCAGGAATGGAAAAAGACGATAATTTTTTAATTAGAAGATTGGAATGTGAAATTATAAGTGGTTGTATGGAATTTCTGAAGATACATTTGGTTTCTCCCGCAAGTCTTTAATTTTTTCATAGACCCGTATGAATAACGGATTTCATTATAAAAGCGTCTAATAAAATATTCGTTAATTTTCCGAAGAATATATTCGATCCATTCCATAACTTAACCTAACCCAGAAAGAATAGCATATTTTCCATTTAATGAAAATCATCTATTTCTAGAGTCAACGGCTAACCATATTGTGGTCACTGTGAGCTTAAGCCATGACATTTTCCTGATCGAGTGTGAGAGGGTTTACATTTTATAAAAATTAATATCTGGATACGAAATGAATGTGTATGTGATTGTGTATTAGTATAAATCGTTTTATACGTATTTTATGGAACGTTAGACTGTACGTCGATCTATCACGATAGAATACGTAAAATGGGCAAATCGTTAGATGCTATAATAGGTTATACGTCATCGGTGCATATCGTAGCTTAACAGTAATTAGTATAATCAGTCACAGAGTTGTTTTAATTGGTTAGGCAGAGCATGGAAAATATAAAGCAACAAATATAGAATACATTTATGTTAAGTGACTTCAGCGTCAAAATAACGAATTTCAGTACTTCATCCTTTGTCGATCAGAACGTATTTTCAACAAAACGTGATTTAATATCAAATAATGTTGTTACAAGTGCAAGGGAACTGATATTTTTAAAATGTATTCAACAGTCTTTCGTCAGATTTCGTGTCTAATATACTCTTATGCTATTGTCCATAACGCACCATATGCTATTTTTCATACGTTTAACGTTTCCCAGTAAAAAAAAAAAAATATTGCCGAATTCAAAAGCCAACGAACTCGCTGTAAACTATTGAACTGAACTAAATAGAGTGACCGGCAAATTGTGATTATACAATATAGCTATCCTGAATAATAATTTACTTCTGAGAAATACTGTTTCCTCGAAAGCTAATACAAAAACATTGATAATCACCGGTGTACGAGACACAATGCTTAGTCGATCGATACGATTAATCGGCTTGTGGACTGGAATAATAAACGGTTGAGAATTTCCACGTAGTCTTCGAAGAACAACAGTATCGGTACTGACTGGCAATATTACTCACAGTTGTCTTTGATTTTATTTACACGAGTATTATGTAACCAAATATCCGTCGGTTAAAGTAACCTAGGTTAGGAAAGTGTAATTATAATTAATAAAAATGTATGCACATTATTTGTGTACTACAAAGCGTGCAGTCTGTTCGGTTTAAATGGTACGTGTCTTGTGAATAATTATTTTTCATGTCAAATAAAGCGAGTGATGTGTGTTTCAAATTGAAAATGTTGATAAAAGGCTGCGAAAGAATACCGGAAAAATCAACTATAGTTTTTACGGTTTTTGTCGGGCACGCGCACGAACAGAAATTACATACGGTTTTGTTAGAAACGACAACAGAGTAGTGGTTACAATGCTTTGCGTAAAACCCCGACCGAACTCGAAATTCCATATTGTTACGTTTTTAAAACAGTTGTCGGGAGACGAGCGGTGAAAAATCGTCGTCAAACGCTCGTCGCAATTATGTACGTCGCGTTACCATCGTGTAGATGCGCTTTAACGCGCGCAAACATTACCCTGTTGGTAAACCATGCAAAACACCGGAATAATTAAAACCGCTCTCGGAAAACGACGTTTTTCCAAATGTGCGTTGCGACGATTAGTTACGCGCTTACACAATACTATTGCATTACGACCTTCGGATAACGGCCGGGCACGACGGTACGGCACAAACCGTGGTGTTCGATGACAAATCGTATTATACGCGCACGTGATTTAAACAATTAAACTAATAATAATTCTTTCCCGTCGTAATTATTCGTCCGCCGAGCGCTGGTGACGGTTGCTCAATGATTTTCACGTTATTCGAGAGAGGGCCAATGCTTACTGGTACACGGTTTTACAACCGGCACGCGCCAGAGAAATGAAATATTATGGGAAAAAAAAAATACGAAAGAACCGCGACTGTTCTCGCCGGTCGTATTGTTCGCGTTAAACATATTGATTCGTACTCATATTCATAAATGCAGTCGAAATTCTGTTAAACAAACTGAACGGCTCTTCGAAAAAAAATCGATAAAAATAGATGCAAATTTTATCACTTAAAAATTCGTTCTTCCTGTGTATAAAATACATTTTCACTAATGTATACAGATAATAGTACGTAATACGTCGAATGATAACGTAAAACAATTATGTAAGGTACATCGTTATAAGTAATTTCAATGCAAAATGCATCTTTTTTTGGTTAATCTTAGACAATGCTTTACCAGTTTATAATTTGATTCATATAACATAGACTTCAAAGGTGACATTTTTATTTTGCATTTTTTGCATATTTCAATATTTTTTCATTTTTAAAACATATTTTAGCATTTTTCGGTCATTTTTTCGTTTTTAATGGATATTTGTTTAACGAACTATACACATTTAGCCTATTCAAAAATATTATCAAAAGATAAATTATTTTCTTGATATTTAAGTACCTTTAACGGGTTTTCCATATTAATTGTCAATCTTTATTTTTCGATTCAGTTTTTATCATAATTTTTTATTGACCGTGGAGTGTCACCCGTATTTGGTCAAAAATCACGTTCAAATAAGTCTGTTTGTATTACATCGCGGTCATAACATTTGCTTGTCAGTATCAAGTCAATTTTTCAAATTTTCAGTTTTTTTTTAATAAAATAATAAATAAAAATTACATCTTATTTAAAATTTACAAATCGTGTAAAAAATTATTTATATATGGCATTTTTAAGTGTATTTTTCTCTTAAAATGCATTTTTTAAGAGCATTTTTGGCTATTTTTTAGAAAATATTTGTATAGTTATAAATGCATTTAAATCCGGGCCCTAGTTATAAGTAATAATAATATTGTACAATTATAAATAATAATTTCACACTTTAATAGATGTATTATAAAATGTATACAAACATAAAGGCTTTTATAATGGTACACGCCTTATACATTTTTTTTATTATTTTTCGTCAAAGAACTATTTTAAGTGTTCCCAATCATTTTTAAAGTACTAAAAATACTAATAATGTTATTTGGTACATTTTCGGTATGCTGGAACTCACGCCAAACAGTGATTGAAGTTGCTTGCTGTTCCCAACATTAAATTTTGTTATGTACTTTGAATGATGATAAAATTATAAAATAATATAAAATGAATTCCTTAATTAGAAACGTTTTCCATGAAAATTTCATGGTTCCGTAGAGTGGTAATTCCTTATTTATAAAGAGGTCCGTTAAACAGAGGTCGGATATAAATATACGTATCAAAAAATGTTCTGAAACATAAATAAAGGGGGAGTCTTACGATTCAAAAAATGCAATTAAAATTTAAATAGCCAACTGTTCACATTACAAATTCAAAGCGTTAAATATGCTACAATATAATATATAAATATTTCTTCAAAAAATGTTCAATTGTTTTTTAAGACAAAAAAAATTTTAATATTGTTTTTATTTTAATTGTTATAAAAAAAATAATGTTTTTTTATTTTAAAAATTTAAATAAAATATAAATTTGATTGACCTTGTTTTGGTAAAATATGTAATAACTAGAATTATCATAATATAATAAATTATACGAGTATAAATAAATTTTACTTGGGCACTTCTAAAAGTGTTCAAGTGAAACTTTGTCACATGGTCACTTTTTACTCTTAAGTTAAGTTGGTAAATTTCTTTTAATTAATTTTAGTAATAATTGTGTAGTAAAATTTGTGCACCATAATGATAAGTATAGTATTCCGGTTTTGTTGAAATCAAGTTTGTTAATGTTCGTTAAGTTAAGTTTTGAAGTTTTTAATCAATGTTAAATATTCAAACTAGTTTTTCTCAAAACTTCAAAAAAACACTTGATGACTTTTAGCATTATGGCGACGATATATATATATTTCGATAACAGCCTGTCTTATTTATTTCATACACCTATTAATCAATAGATACTTTTTTTAAACGGTGTTTTAATATTAAATCTTCTCTTTTTTTTTTTTTTAATACTGAAAACAGTTATTGCCACCTCTTCAAAGCATGACACGCACATGACTCGTTGTCATCAATTGACGCCTCGACGGTGACTTTGCACTGGTATTGTACGAACGTTTTGCGTGAGAGTTTTCAGCTGTTATTAAATAAATAACCACGTGGGCGATGCGATGCGCGAAAAGAAAAAAACCGATTCCATCATCGTCGTTACACTACCGCGGACGACACTTTTGAACGTGTGACAAAAGTGCCAACTCTCCGAAGGTACAGCCGACACCCGGCTGACGGAGTATAATAAATTAATTTTTTCATATATTTTTGTTTGTTTCTTTTTTTTTTTTATAAAATTACTTACAAATCTTCATTGTACCGCGACTGTCGTCTTTAATTATAAGATGATAATATTGTTGTTATCGTTGTACGTGTATTGTGATTATAACCGAAACTGTTGAACTGTAGCTTTATACACGTTATAAATGTCTGGCGGGGATTGTGTAAGATAACACTAAATACGTCAAATACGTAATCTTTAACTTTTTGGAGCATATAATGTGCAGTTTGGACGCGGCGCAATGCCAATCGACCGTTACAGTATTATTATTAATTTAATCCATTAAATGTTTTATTTATATATTATTTATTTATATTATCCGCTTTGTTAAGGGGGGGGGGGCGGCAATTTGTACAAATATTTTTTCGAATCGACTTGAATATTCTGTTTGTACTGAATACTTATTAATAATAATTTCTATTGCACAACGTATAAAATATGTTTTTTCAGAATACACGAGATAAACTACTTTTTGTCTCAATCAAAAATCACGTTATCACTTATTACCGATGTATTTTATTCATATACTATCGTGTGGATCACATCATTTGTACTAAGAATATTGAAAAAATGAAATGGGGCTTAAGCGTGAATTAGCCGATTCACGAATCAATACTCGATCACGTAATATCTTTAAAGTCAGTTTACGTGCTGTACGTGTACGTATATTGTTCCTGTTTATTTTTAAATTTTATTTTATTTTTAAAATGAACTTCATTCAAATAATACACATTACACATTTGGATATGCATTGTCTACTCTGAAAAAAAAAATATATTTATATATATAATATAATATATATTATATACATAGTAGTGGAACGAAACGTTGATAGAAAATAATCACGATATATTCGACTTTACTGGATTAACGTGTAACACGAGACACATAAATTATTTTCGACCCAATCGATTGCACACTAAATTCTCTACTGGTGCGACGCGCAGAAGCAAATGGAACATATTATTTAATAACTATGTGTTTCGATGAAGTTTGTTTCTCAACCGACATTCGGAGTTTTATTTACTCGAAATATATTTGTATCGTACCAAATGCTACGTTTGCCAATGTTATCCGAGGTAATCGATTATTACAATGTTTTGCGTCTGTTTACCAATTATCGACTTAATGAAACACCGCTTATCAATTATATAAGGTTTTAGATTTAACATTCGATGTGCAACAAAATAGAAAAAATAAAAAATAAAAACATTTAATCACCGTGTATATTAACCGATTATAATATTATTTATAGATTTATAGTTTTACATACCAGCATAGTTTATTTTAAATATCGTTTACCAACAAATATGCCAAAAGTTGTGCTTTTTGCATACATGTTAAAATGCTATTAATATGTCATCGTAGAGAATAAGCAAAAAAAGTGCTGCCAATAACTACAGAAAATTCAAAGCTATAATTTAATTTAAAAAATTGAGTATAAATCTTTGTATGCATCTGTATTTTTTTTTTCAGAATCAGCAGTAAAATGTATTATCAAAGGAAAATGTATAAGAATATACTATAATTATTTAATATGATATATTTATTTATACGTATCGTTAAATTCTCATAATTTAAGCATTTCTTATTATTTCAACAAACTAATTTTTTAGTGGTTAACGATATTTGTAGTACGCAATAACAATAGACCACTACTTGTAGTCCACGACCAGAAATAATAAATATAATGTTGAGCACGGGTTTAATTCTAGCACTTAGGTTGATATTTCGTTTCGATCGGTTTTATTGTCACAAAGAAATATTACACTTTAAACGGTTATAATGCTTTTATTGATTTTCTGCGATACACAAATACAATAAAAAGGTGGTTCTGCTACAGTACACGGCTACTAAAAAATTAACTGACTAATGGGGGACGGACATTCGGTATCCGAAAGGCCGGTAGAGTAGGATTGAGAACGTACCTTTTTGACAACACGATTGAGAACGATGTCGGCAGATAAAAAAAAACAATATTTTGTACCTTATAATCAAACGATTGAGAACGATTTTTCGAGCGACGTTGTCTGTTCGTGCAAAAATATACACAGCGAAGCAACAGTGGCAAAAACGTCGTCACATGATATGTAATAGTATATTATGACACAGGCTGGACCGGTTGGAGAAGAAACATCGCACATTTAGCAGTTTGCAGCAAGTTTGTTTCATTGTTGTCTATCTTAATTTTTAGTAATAAAGATAATAAATACGATATCGCGGTGTACGTATCCGCCAAATTCAGTTTCGTGGACAGCGCGGTAACAACGTAATATAATGTGTAATACAGTGTATTATTAAGTATGATGGAAAACTTTAAATTATAACGTCTGAACGCGGAAAAGATCTTGCATTATTAAATAATGATAAATATTCATTTGTAAGGCAACGCGAAGACGGATTAATGAAATGGAAATTTTTCAATAACTGTTGTAGTGCCTATTTATTAACGAAAATTGATGAAACTTTTCATTCGTCAAATGGTGAAGATGTGAATCGTGTAAGTAATATTAATCAAAAAATTGAAGGACAGATTTCAAGAGAAAATTTTAAGCGGAAAGCTGAAGATTTTATATCTAGACTATTAAAAATTATTATAATTGAGTTACTAAATAGTGATTTATCAAATATTACGCACAATGATATTACATTAGTGCGAAAGGCAATTTATGACAAGAAGAGAAAAATACCCAATTTACCGTAATTCTCTAAATGAAGCTATATTTCAATTGAAGAATATGCAAAGTAACGATTTATGTTAAGCTATCAATTTGTTTTTGTTCCTGAAACCAATGACTTCGTTTGTATAAGAACAAGCCAAAATTTAAATTTTATGTCGAAACAAACCGAATTGTTGGGAGATGGCACTTATGATTTTGCATCAAAATTTTTTTTGCAGTTATATTTTACATTACACACTTACGTAAACGGTTTTTATGTGCCTATTACTTACTTTTTTTTACTAAACAAAACAAAACAAATTTACATTAAAATGTGGAAGTATCTCTTACAAATATGTCTAACTCTTAACGTTCAAAAGCTGCATTCGGATTTCGATATTAGTGCTCACGAAACAGTCAAAGAAATATTTCCAAATATTATTATTGAAACTTGCCGTTTTGGTAGAGAAAAGTAAAAAATATGAATAATTTTGGATATAGGTACAGTTCTTTATTTTTTACTCTAATTGATAACATATAATATATTTTATATTATCTTTATGACAGATAAAAGGAGAATCAACATTGAGAAGTGCATATGAAGACAACAATGATGAATAAGGTCGATAGCCTAAATTATTTTTTTGTTTGCTTTTTTTTCTTCCCACTGATGTTGATAATGTATTTATACAACTTATGGCAATATGTTCAGACTTAGAAGTTGAGTGTTTATTTTCGGATTACGTGCTAACCACATACATTGAACATGATTCGCTATTCCCACCTATTATTTGGACACAAGTACCAACATTAAATTGGAGGTAATAGTATAGTAAAGGTATAGTTATTCTATAACTTAGTAACTTACTATTTTGATAATAGGTACTATAGGTACTTATTATTATATTTATCTGCTTTTATTTGGTCTACATGTTTGTAGTAAATTATTATTTTATTTTTAAGAACCACCAATGGTTTACCATTGTTTACTAACCTTTCCACAGAACTTACAATGGGCAATTTTATAGTACGCATCCTCTTACGCATGTAGTAATTTCTGTTTTAAAGGAAACCCAAACACAAACCGTAGCAATAATGAAATCAATTGAAAACAATATTATCAAAACTATGGCCAGCAAAGATTATGATTGAATTATTTCGATAATAAATTCTTATAAAGAGTTTGAACAAACAAAGAACATCATGAAATATCTTAAAGTCACTGAAAATAAGTATATCTATAAGTAGATATAAATAAATATATCTTAAACTGACAAATAATTGATATTTTTATATTTTATTACTATTTTTGTATTTTTAATTAATGCGTCGCATAAAAGTTGGTAAGTAAAAACATTCTCAATCGTATTATTAAAAAAGTTACTGAAAATAGGTATCGTTCTCAATAGTGTGACCAAAAAGGATCATTCAGCATATTCTTACAGAATATCAGCACACTATGTGGTCATTTCGTACAATTATCTGTATATTCCTTCACGTACATATTCATACAAAATAATAATTAACGTTATTTTTCATACAAAACTAATACATATGGCAGTGATTCATAATAGTTATAAAAAAAAAAATAAAAAAAATGAATTATAAAAATAGGTAGACCGTGGAAATGTAGTAGACATTTTAAGAGTACACTTTAAAAATAGACATTAAAAAAATAAATATTTTCCTTTGAGCCTCTTACGCACATCCGTTAGTATAATGCGTATTTTGGCATTTTATTTAATTACGTATAAAACTATTATATCATATTCATATTATTTTACGACGATTCGATATAGCCGTAAGAGTTACAATGTTATTATTCGATTATTTATTTTTTTTTAAAAAATAGGTACTGTAAAACCCATAACGTATTGATTAAGCTGCATGGACTAGAAACATTAACAATTGAATAGTTTTAAATAACAATGCGAACAACTTTACCGTTTGTATATTAATATTAATGTGTGTCATAGACCTGTAAATATACGTAGACATATGCTGTATAATATTATATCATTCCAAGGATATAAATGATATTTTTTTATTCATATTCGAACTTCGGTTACATGGATCAGACACGATTTGAAATTGTTTGGGTATCAGTTGTTTCTTGGGTTTGATATAGTTTCGTGTTCGAATTTAAATACCAGTAGAACTGTGGCCAGGTTTAAATAGCATAAAAAAAAATTCACATTAAGTTTGCGATAGCGGAATAATGAAAACCGTGATCTTTATCCGTGATTAAGATAACGTTGCTTGTATGTAGTTCAAAGTTATAAGTCTTTAAACTCGCATAAATCATCTAGGAATCGCTGAACCACGAGAGAATATAATACTATTGTTGGTATTAGTGAGTTTTATTACTTTTGATTTATATCCGTACGATTGTTAAAGCTACTATGACTAAACATAACATTTCGAACGAGAAATGATTATGAGCATTGTCGCTATACAATACTTAAACTACGTCTCAGTCCATAATTTATGAATACAATAAATATATTTTTCAATTCAAAGCTGACTGCTCATAATTGTACAGTTTGTAAAAAAAAAAAAAAATGTTCAGTTATCCTCTACATGTTCTTCTAAATCATATTAATCAATTAATATCAATAACTACATTATTAACTGGTGTTTATAAATCAATGTCATTAATATAATTTTGTTAATTTACTACATAGATTAAATTATGTTACTGTAATATTTTATTATCAGTTATATTATTAGTACAGTAACAATTAATTTACCTCACCACAAGCTATGCTTAACGGAGTAAATTAAATAATAATACATTGTTATACGTACTTTGTAAAATAATTTTTAGATAGAAAAAAAATTAAAAATAAATATATATAATTTACATTTACTTCAACTACCTTTGAAACACATTTTACTTTAGATTATCCCTGAAAAATGCTCATGCTACAATCAAAATACTAAAAACACTCAACTAGAACAGACTATGTGTAAAACAAATAAAATACTAAAGCATATTTAATTGGTTAAATCAAGAGTACTTTGCGATAGAATATTACATAAAACAAACGGTTTCGGTCGTTATAAATCACCTAGCGACTACATAGTGTTTTATCGGATCGATCACGGAGATTGATGGTATTCAACACCAAGACTGGTTAGATAAGTTAAAGATATTTTTTAGTTCGTTAAGTTAAGCTAATCTAAAAAAAATTAGTTAAGTTCTGTTAAAAGTCAACCAATATAATATTTTAAACTTCGTTGAGTTAAAAATTAATGGATAAAAAAATTAACCAAGTTAAAATCATCCAAAAGGATAATTAATTAATTAATAAACTTAAAATTAACTTAGTTAAAAAAAAATTTAAAATTAGTAATATATTAAGCACTTTTGCGCAATAACAATACTATATGGCTAAATAATAATCATCAGTATCATATTACAATTGGTGGGAATTGTCTACCTGTTGGCATCTCGCACAAAAAATCTATATTAACATTACGATTAAAACGATCACTAATAAAAGACTATGTTAAAAACACGTTGAGTTGTTATTCATATTAATACGACTCAACACACTTTCTCATTAGTAATAAAAATAGCATTTCTACGATTACAAAGTAATTTATTATATTTATGAGTGACAAACCTAAATTATTTCCATATATACTAAGCTTGTAAAACCAACAGATTTCTTTCTTGATTTGTAATAATTTTGTTTACTGATAAATTATGACAAGTTAGATGTCACATTGTGCCATCATTGTTTCAAAATCTACTCGTAGGTAAATAAAGCAATCGAAACAACACGCGAAGGTGATTGATTGATGTACCTGTAGTTGGACTTACAATGTTCTATTCAAGTCATCGACATTTAAATATGATAACTTTTACACTTTTTATGTATCTTATAAAATAATATTTATGGTTATAGATATATCACGTAATAACTAAATATATTATACCTATACACAGCGTGTAAATATTAAACGTAATGTTTATTTCATTTATTAGTTATTTTATTTATTTATTTATTATTATTATTATTATTATTATTATTATTATTATATTTCATTTATTAATAAGCTTAATTAATTAATTAATTAAGCTTATTAATTAATTAAATAAGCTTTATTTATTAGCTTTAGTTGTCCCATTTTATTTATTTAACGGACGACAATATCATAGAATATGATCGGAAATCCGGTCAACGCTAATAATTCTTTCATCTTCATCTTCAGTAATACGGGTGGAGCTCGAAAGCATATTTATCTCTGTGTAACTTATATGAACATTACATTTTAAATAATAAAATGTTATACTCTTTAATTGTATCTTTGAGTTCACGATAATTAATTTTAATTTGAAATAAACTGTTATTTTTTTTTTAAATTATATAAAATATAATTTCGTGCTTTTACGGTGAAAATTTTCTCGTTCGTGGTCCATAAAAAGAGACTTAAGCGTATGTATATCCATTACATTTGTTTTTTAAGTCTCAGAAAAAAGTATTTTTTTCTTCTAGTTTCCGTTTGACAATAACCACACGGTAATGACACGGACAAATACAACGGAACACAAAACGATGGTTTCTTCGTTTTTAGTTTTACATATTAATATAAATTTCATTCAATCCTCACAGTGCAGTATGAGTTGTGTTTAGCTGTTGTCACCGCGTCATTTGTTGGTGTAACTTAACTCAAATTGTTCATGACTTATCGACTTATCGATTTCTCACATGTATAATTTACTTCCGAACTTTTTTCCACGGGATCATAAACATACAAATTTGTAAAAGCATAGAAAGTGATCGACAGTGATATGTACATTTTCTCAGATGTTTTTTTCTGTTCTCCCTCATCATTCGAGATCGTTATGCACTGTGTTCACTGATGACAATAACATTGATCGTCGCGACACATTGCATTTGTGTCATCTTCAAACCTAATAACAGATCAGAACTTTTATACCGAAGTCATTTATGGTCTTACATTTCACGACGGAGCGTTACTCGCTATAGCCATAATTTGTAACTCTCTCGTAATTTTCTTCCCCTAGTTCCGCATACATTGACGTCGTCACAGTGCCGTCAGTATACAGAGTGAATAAACATATACAGTGCAATAAATAATAATATATAATCTGTACAGCGTGTATAAAATGAACAAGATCCTATCCACGGTATATGTGCGCTCGTTGTGTAACAGTAGGGGAATTCGATGATACATCATATTCCTCTTATTTTTAATATCATATTATTATTATTACAACTATACAATTGCAAAAAAATAATGCTCGGGTGCAGATAAAAATCAGTACGAATACATTTTGACATACACTCACGTTACTTATATACATACCGTTACACTTAATCGTATACACTCGTGAACGACACGAAGAGTATAATACATTTGTACGAAATAAAAATCGCTAGTCAACATTTTTTACGGGAAAATATTTTAAATTTTTAGTTTAACCATTATGTTGTTCTGACAAATTGCTGGACGAATTGTTTGTAAATTGATTATTATATTTTTTACAACAGGGAACGAAAACATGAGTCTCCAAGAGACTAACGATATCTCCTGACACAACTATAGTTATACCGAGGGTTCGTGACGGCTATCCTTTCCATGAGTCATAGTTATTGTGTATTCATAATAATACGCATACTTTTTGAAAATTTTATGAAACATAAGATTGTAAAATATTTCATGAAATATTTCAAATGCGTGAAATATTTCAGTATTTTAAAAAATTTGTTTTTCTTTTATACAAGTAAAATTTTTATGTATATTGCACAATTCTTTTTTTTATAGAACAAATTAATAAGACCCATTAGTGACTGTTTTCCTTGGTACTACACATATTTAGTATTTACAATTTTTAAAGAAACAAAAAAATGTTATAGGATATAGTTTAGTTAATTTATTTAGGATATAGGTACCTGTAATCTATCAGGAATTAATGTATTAAATAATTATATAATATAACTAGTGTAATGATTTATAAAAAAATTAACTTAATTTATATAATAAAACATTATTTTATGAATTTATCATGTTCATAAGTTAATCTATTTCAGCACTATCTATATCAATATGTAAACTCTGATCTTCTTCATTTTCCAAGTCTACATTACAGTTACTTTTAAAAATAAAATCAATGTTTCACATTTTTGTGAAATATTTCATACTTCAAACTATAAATGCGCATTTATGGGAAGGAAGTTGAGCCCCCCTCAAAAAAAAATTGACAACAATTATTTTTTTAGTCTTTTTATGTTCTATCAGATATAATAAGAATTATTAGTAGTAAGTTATTCATGTAATGCACTAATGAGTCTGACGATTTTGATCGTATCGGTCATAACTTTTAATCCAATATTATAGTGCAGTATTGCTGCATTATCGACATTTTGATTTGTTTTATCCAAAATCAATCGACTGATACACATGCGTCTCCATCACCACTTAGTAATCGTATGAGCCTACAAATTAACAACAAGTATGGCTTTAGGCACTATTTGTTGTCCGATAAATATGTGCAGTATCGAACGTAGATAATAAGATAGTGCAGCGTTACTAATGTTTTTATTATTTTCTTCGATAAAATAATTATACATTTAATCGTAAATCAACAATTATTGTTGCATTTTTATAAAAAAATCTAAAGAATCTACCGATATTACAGTTTAATCTACATCGAATATTTCCCAATATGAGATGATATTATGGCTACCATATAACAGTGGAAACAATCGTGTACTAAAAATCTTATTCTTGTTTTAAATTGGAAAATTTACCTTGGAAAAATAACTTCTCCAAGTACCTTCTATCCTCTCCTCTCCCCTCAAAAACATATCTAAATAAGTCCCTGCCATATATTGCCAGAAAAGTATTTAGATTTTATAATAGTTACGCCGGTTGCGGTTTCCAGTGATTTTTGTTTCTATATTGATTTATGTTGTATGTATTTTGACATGTATGGAAACTCATTATAGTCGCAAAAACTTAAAATATATATAGGTACTAGCCGAACTACAAAATACTTCAAGAGATTTTGCCACCACTAACATCTTCTACTTTTCTCGATTCTGTATTTTTTCTTCCTATTTTGGTGACCTTAGTTTCTCTAAGTCCTGAATTATTCTATCTATCCATCGCTTCTTTGATTTCCTCTTGATTTCTTCCCTGTGGATTTCACTCCATCGCTGTATTTGTCGCTGTGTGCTTTAAGTTACACTGAGTCTGAGCACATGCCATTTTATTGTTCTTATCATAAAACATTTTACTATTTTAAATTTAAACATTTATTTCTTGGGTGCAAAAAAAAATTGTAGTTGAAAAAAGTATAATATTCTAACATATTCTAACAATATTTATTTATTCATACTATATTATTTTACATATATCTCAATCGACGGTAACCAAAAATTAAAAAATTTATACATCTGGCTTGGCGTCCAAAACTGCTTCGACATGCTTCGACTTTAACTGCAATTTCTGGAAAATCCTTTCTTATTGCATATATCCAAATTACATTTTCCGAAATTAAAAATTATTGGCATGGTAGTGTAGCTGTACGCTGGTCAGCGAATGATTGGTATTTTTACTAAACTATCTTATCTACATATTATACATATTTCATTCCATCCATAAATAATAACGTCTTTTTTTTTCTTTTTTTTTTTTGAGCGGCATTGATAATAATATACATTTTATGCTGATGGAAAATTAAATATGAAAAATCACACGTTTCATTTTTTGACAATAATATTTCGTTGACATAATGATAAGGTTGATTTGACTTTTACAAAAATAAAATAACTGTTTCTGATTCTGCACTATTATATTAACAGTATTAGCACGTTTAGTATTCTGCTATACAGGTCACCAGTAATACCTGTACATAAAATATACATTAATAAATATCAATTTCGTTTAATAATAATTAATAATGCAAAGTTTTGATAGTAATGGGATACGTATAAACATTTTTAATATCATTTTTATTTTATTTTCAACAGGATTTAAAAAAAAATATAAATAATGAAACTATGGCAGTTGACCGACAATAAAAAATAAAAGCCTATGTATATATATATTAATATTTTAATAAAATATTTTCAAAATCATTGTTTTGTATTTTAATAATTATAATAAATAGGTTTAATATATATATATATATATATATATATATTTATTATTTTCAATTTGGATGTCAAACAACATATTATATTAATTTATTAAAAACTCGAAAATATATTAATTTATTGTATTTAAAAATTTTAAAATCAAAATACACTTTATTATTTATAAACATTTAAATACTTAAGTGTACTTGAAAGTAATTATAATTTAATAAATCTTATTAACTTTTTATAATTGCATTATATACTTTTTAATGAATTGGAAACTTTGTAATAATATACAAAAAGTGAAATAAGAAATAAAAGTCTGGATAGTGCCTTCTATACATGATATGTGTGTGTGTAAAAAATTAAATATTATTTGAATACGTAGTGTTGTGGAAATGGCACTCTCCACGTGTATGGAAATAAATAATTCTAATAGAATATAAAACGTATATTAGCCGTCTAATAAACTATTTCCGATAGGAACTTATTAAACTATAACATATTTTATCAATAAATTACTCACATTTATGTATGTGACGTGTCACGTATTATAATATAGCAGCTCCATTCATTAATAAAAATTGTTTATTTGTAAAACACTAAAACGTTTATAAAAATGTCAAATCGATGTCCATTGCTTATAGGCTAGAACGTACAAATATTCAAACATAAGTATTCGAAACATACAAAACTGCTGCCCGATTTACAGAACAACATTAATTAAAACTTTTTTTTTTCACATATGTTTAATTATTCATTTAAATTATAAACATTTTTTCATGCATTCGTGTGATAATGTTGTTACAAATAATGACTACAAAAATCCCGATAACCTTATAGTGAACTAATGTAACTGAATAGCTCACTTGTTTGTTTTATGAATATATTAATGAATAGCTAAAGAAAATACTGCCTATAACTATAAATTTCAAATTCGATTCAGCATACAGTTTAATTTTTTTTTTAATTATTATTATTTTATACTGGATGTGAGGGCGAATATTTCATACCAGTCCTCTTTGTATAAACTCTCTAGAACAGAAACCGGTATATACCCTCTACTGAGTACAGCGATAAACAAATTACTATTAACGAATATTGTTCTACTTTTATATTCACACGAGATACATTACATAAAAATTTTCGTTATATTTATTTAAAATTGTATGATATTGCATAGAGACGTTTTTTGGTTGTCGTTGTTGCATTAAATATATTTTTTTATTTTCTCGATATAAAACAGAAGCGCGTAGTAATAGTCGGCAAAGTATGTCTAGCGAGAAAAAAATAAACTGACGCGACGTACATGTCGACTCGAACGCATTAGGTATTTATTGCATGTTCGATACATTTATTAGTTATTTGAAAACGGGAATCATTTCAGTGAACCTACTTTTAATAATCCTCAACACGCCAAGTGTTCGCGTTTGCCCCGGATAAATTACCTCAATATAATTTGCAAAAAATTACGTCTGAACTCCTGGTTATAATAATTATTTCACCGAAGTCTTGTGCTTTAGCATACGATAATTTATACAGGCGTATATTAACTCAAACATAAATGTTTAATAACGACCAGTAGGTAGGTATTATATATTATTAAAATATACCTATGTATACGTCCTACGCCTATTATATATTTATATAATATTATATCCACGCATGTTTGGCGCAACTAAAACGATTAAATTAAGTATATTTATACACCGTCAAAGCTCGTACATTGTAATACATTTAACACATTAACATATCATAGTAATTAACATATTAGTTGGATGCTGATGTGAATACATGTATGTATTATAAAAATAATTGCGTGGACGCGTACACGACGACGACAATGTGGGTAGTAGTTGAAAATGAACACATAACAAATATATTATTGGTGGATATGTACAAACCAAAAAATATAATATTTTTGTTTTTACACGTATTTATATGGTTGTTAGCGTGTCGCAGTACTTACCACAAAGGTTGTGACCTTTTTTCTTAAACATTAGCTGACCTGACAAACTTCGTACCGCATAACAGTCAAAGAATGAAGTGATACCTTTTAGATAAATTTAATTTATGATTTTAACTAACGTTATAAAATGAATACAAAAAAATGAATTAAGTTCAATAGTTCATTTGGATAATTACATTTAGAAAATAGAGATTGAATAAAATTACAAAAAATTAAGTATTTCAATGATGGGTCGGCAAGACATTTCCTTTGATGAACTATGTATTTTGCTGCATGGGTTACACTTGAATCGAAATTCACTCAGTGGAACACGTTGGTTACAATATATGGAGTATAATTCGGCGTTTCCAGTTATTGCAAATTCATCTCTTGTACAGAGATCAAAAAAAGCGGTGAGAGTCGCTTTTGGAAATTATTTTAAGTAAAATAGTCACGTTTACCATTTTCTAAGTGCACACTAAAATGTGGTTCATTTGCGTTTTTTCTGTTGTTATAGCAACAAAAAAAAACTATAACTACCCGTTTGGACCTTATCAAGTATACAAATGATTCCTTTTTCTTTATTTTATGACAAAAGAAAGCCTATATTCTTCTCCGAGGTCTAATATATCTCTGTACTTGATTTCATTGCAATTGGTCCTGCCGTTCTTGAGTTATTTATGGTGTAAATAACCCGACTTTGTTTTATTTGTATATTATATAATAAATAAGAATAAGGTATAAGATAAAATAATATTTATTCGCTACTAAAGCCACACTCTATACAACATTACATGTACCTTTGTACGCGCGCTCGAATTTTTCCCGGACGATAATCGTGATTGGTGCGCTGGTTTAGCTACTTCAAAGCGTTCGGTTCGCTCGTCGTTAAATAAAGTTGCAATTCATAAGACCGGTCTACGTAACATTATTATTATTATGTTTAAGCTCTGCACACGGTGGGTCTAATTATTATAAACTACGGTTCTTTGTGCTGCGAATAAAACTAAATTACAATATACGAAAGATACTCATGGCTCTTTCACAGCAAAAAAAAGCGAAATTATTCTAATGCATCTCTTTGAAGTTTGAGTTCTCTGTGCGTTTAATGATATATAAGTTTACCCTGTATGATTCTCGTAACCTACGAGCGTACTGATGTACGGTAAAATATATTATTATTATTTTGGTAATCTACGACGGTAGACTTACGAAACATCTGTACGAATGATACGACGACCTCGTGATAAAGTATGATAAATTATGTTTTATTCGTTTTTATCAGGTCGTGTGTTCCCTGTGTCTTGTATTGCACTACGCTTCAAACAAAAACAAATGACAGTATCGTATCGTACGAGGCGTTTTTACGACTTCATTGTTTTTTGGCAGAGATAATGTTTACGATTTGACACAGTTCCCCAGTATGGTGAAAAAAAAATACAATTCACGCGCTGCCCGGAATCTTAAGTGACAGTTCCGTCGTGATAAGCCGCTGAAAAAAATAGAGTTTGGCACGATTCAAGGATGCCTATACGGTCCGAGATCGAGCGACAGGATATCCTATTCAGGTTTAGCTTTTGGATTCGAAAAGTTCCGGATGAATGCTGTCGATTTTTCGCAGCAAATTATGTATAATGACGACTCGAAAAAAAATCATCACGAAGGCCATAGTTATGGTTAAAACGACTGGAGCGTGCGGATTAGTTCATATTTTAGACTCGTATCTAAAGTGTACAGTCGAAATAATTATAGTGAAAACATTATACTAATAATATTATTCAAAAGCGAGTGGATATCACAACAGTGTATGTCAAACGGATAGTATACAATAGATTTTGTCGCAGTATACCGTTAGCAGGCCCGGCTCAAATGTTTAAACATAGGCAAAATTTAGTTTTTCCATACCTTAGATGTAAATATCACATAAAATATTTTTTTTTGTACATAAAAATCGCCCTAGAAAAATGCCGCCCTAGGCGGAGCCTATGTGGCCTACCCCTTAAACCGTGCCTGACAGTTAGTATGATTTTAGTATGATTTATCATAATAATTATTTAGAATTGTTATTTTCAAAGTAATTTAAGTAAGTATAACCATTTCCGCAAAAACGTATTGATACGCATTTCAAATAATACCGATAACAAAACTGTAAACAAGTACCTAGCTACTTCAGTACAAAATTATGTTAAGCATGTATACTTTCGAACTTCAAAGATATGAACAACTAATAATTCAAGATATGAATTGAATTTGTAAATACGTCTTTTAAATCAAACATTTTCATTACGTTGTAAGTATTATAATATTTTTATATTTATAATTATTTTGGTTTTAAACGTATAGTACATATACATTTAAAATGAGATCATTGGTTGTAGGTATGTACAATGTATATTATTTACTGCAAAATAGTCTATATAAGCATTATGAATAATTATTTTGAAATGTATCGTTGTAAGATGTGTAAGCCGAACGCAACATAATTACGCTAACTGACAACATTATACTAAACTTATCATATGACAAAATATAGACACAAAATATACACAAAATAAAACAATAACATGACCGCATTTTTCATCGGAATAGTATGAGAATCATATAGTATACTTGAGTAATAAAAATTTGTCTGCATCAATATAATGTTGAAAAAAACTATTAAAGTTTATATCATCGATCAGGACGTTAAGTTGTTGGCAACGTTTTGGCTGTATATCGGCAAGTATTACTGTAATAAATTTAGAAAAACAAAAAATTCTTAAAAAAAAAAAAGAAAAGATTTGAATGTCTTACTTGTGACATTTACAAATTTACACCGCAACGCAGACAGTCTGGACTTATCTAGGACACAAATAAACAGCGTACCTATCTATATTTGAACATAAAATAATTTTATATAACGCATATTTGTGATATTATAATATTATATTTTATTTTTGCGTTTAGATATTAACTAATATAATTATCAATCACCTAAACAAATAATGAAGTTTATATGAAATATGAATGTTTTTATAACAAATAACCGGGGAGAGTATTAATTTATTACAACATTTATTTCATCCACAAAGGTTTTATTTTGGTCTCTTATAATTGACTGGTTGGTTGGTACCAAAGTCATAGTCAGGAATCGGTAAAACGTAAATTGTACAAAATATAAGTAAAGAATTTGATTATTTTTCGTTTAATTTCAGTTTTAAGTTAACAATTCAAATGCAGTGAAAAACTTTTTATTAACATTTATTAATTTCTATAATAACATGGACGTGTTATCCATAAAATTAATGTGAATACTTAATATTTAAAACATATTATAAATAGCTGAAGTCACCACTATTGATTTTTTATTGAATCAATTTGTAACTGAATTTCATAAAACATATTATTTACTTAAGAGTCGTAATATCGAGCCTTAAGACATGTTATATATCTTATTTGAAATCGCAGAAGATCAAATGACCTATAATGTTATTTTTATTGATTGCGATATAAAGTGGTGGGATAAATGAGTCTATGTAGGTAAATATTAATCAATTTCAGTAGCAGAACTACGATCATTAAGGCCCGTGGATACGTTTTTGGAAGCCCTATTATATCTGTAATTCAACTTTTTAAACACAAGTTTGTTTATTTATATACAATAAAAAAACAAATATTTATAGTAAATTTTATTTATTGAATTATTATTACAATAACAATTATAATAATTTTTTATTTGCAACAAAAATTATTTTTTCTGCTACGATCTTGAGCAAACGTCTATACCAACATTGATAAATGCTTCAATTTTTAAGCACACTCAGTTTCTACCGAAATTATTGCAAAATCACTAGTTTAAGACATGGTATTTTTTAGATAATTTTTAATTAATTTATGTTTTGAGAATGTCTTCTTTACACTTGTTACAGTAATCGATGATTTAAGAAACAAGTTATGGATATAACATTTAAGACATAACATTACTATGTATTTATTATCATAACTCGTATAAAGTATTTTTTACATTTATTAACAGTAGTCTTAATATTAAATTGTTGACATTTGATGACCTATATACAGGTTCAATAATCACTAATCAATATACTTTTGTATTATTTTAATATTCCATGATTTTATTTACTTGAACTGAATTTTGTTGACAACAATAAAGAATTTTTCTGCAAAGCCTCATCAACTATGAGGTCCGCTGAAAATTATATCTTCAATCATACGTAGATCCGTCTTTAGTCAATTTAAACCAAAAAGTTGGAGAAAAAATAACGTTTGAGTGTACTAACTAATGGAATATTAGTCACTTGCAAACTATACTTACTCACAGATACTCCTTTAGGTGTCTTCATTCAATATTTCATATAATAATTAAATATAATTAATATAATATAATGAATTTATTTAATAATAATAAGGTTATTATAATTATTATTAGGTACCATTTTATTTGGATTTCTAATCTAATTCTCGAATTAAAATATTTAAAATAAGTGTTCAAAACATTGTGCCAGTACTGTGCGTGGATTTATAAGTATGAAATATATTTTTATTGGACGCTTTATTTAGAGAATTCGTCAAATATACATATATATATATATATATAATTATCCCATTTAATAAAAAAAATTAAATTAATCTGTTATGAGTAAATTTAACCAATATAGTTAACACGTATGCGCGTGCAGTTGAGAAATATACAATCTGAGAGTCAACTCATTTACATCTCTATTTCGAATATCAGAACATTTTCTCAAGACATTTTAGAAGAATCTAATATATATGTACCTACTTCAAAACATACCTACAAGTCACAAAGTAAACGCTCCCGAAAATAAAATTTTTCTATTTTTCTGAGTAAATCGTACCATATCATACGAGTAATTTCAAAATGGATGTAATTAAGTATACTGTTGGAACAATAGTTTTTCACCGCACCATAAAATGTTCGTGTGAACCGTGTGTATAGCTTTGTGTTATTGTATCCGTTAAAGCGTAGTTTTTAATTGTTTATAGAATTTTTTTTTTCAAATAGATAATAATATGTTATATTATATATTATTATCTATAATATACCAAACGCCCATTTATGAGCGGATGTATAACAGTGCTTTATTTAATTTATAAAATAATAGTTTAAAAACAATCTAAAAACATAATTATATAATATAATATATTGTCCCAAGTACTTCAATATGTATTATTACTGAGTAATACATGAAAATGTATTTTTTTAGCTTTATTTTGAAAAATTACAATCGACACATTTAATTGTACAATAAGCAATGACAGTTGAATAAAGTTTATTCACATGAGAAGGAAATCACACATTTGCGACACCTCTAAATATTATTAAATACTTAAAGGCTTTAAGTTATAAAGTCCGGCACCACTTCTTTTTGAGGCGTCTTTAGGTCGAGTTTCCGGGGAGTGTAATTGATATAACTCCTTGATCAGATGGTTAGAGTTATCTTGTAGTTTGACGTGGAAACGTTTGTAGAAGACTGCAACAGTTTCATTGATTGAAGGTAATTTGAGGTCAGAATTTAAGGACTCATTTGAAATAAGCCAAGGTGCACTAATAATTAAACGCAGTCACATATATAAGATAATTTTGATTGATAATGTAAAGTTAGAACGAAAAAGTGGTCAGATGTAGTATGGAATTAAGTTGATTTTACTTATCTTTAAGTTGAGACCAGTTAAACCATATGTCTAGAGTTAGGCACAGGTACTGCTCTTTCGTTGAATGGAGAATGATTATGTTGTTAATTAATACGGGTGGACAGTCATTAGATCTTAGTGTGAAGCTGACAAAAGAAGACTTAGATTCACTCATTTTTATTTTTCAGTTAGAAAACCATTTAGACAGTGTATGGTGATTTTTTATTTGAAAAGATTCGATGGAGTTGTCAACAGATGTTGAAAATATGGCGATGTCATCTGCGTATGTACCGACTATAGTATTTTCAAAAGATGTAAGGTCTGACGTGTATTTGATATATAAAAATGGTACAATATCGCTTATTTGAGAAACACCCGCAAAAATAGAATAATGATTTGAGTGTTGCAAATTATGGCGGATATTATAGGAGCGAGTTTTTAGATAAAATTTAACGGGGTAGGAAATATAGATTTTAGTTTAAAATTAAGTCCATCATACCAGACAGTATCAAAAACTTTATAAATATGTAACATAGTATATTTATAAATCCAAATATTCGTTATCATTTAGTATTAACTAGTGATGGTCATATCCGCATTTGACAAATCTGAACTTAAGAAATCTGGATCTAATGGATTATTCGGATTATTTAATTCAATTTTGCTTTTCAACAATTAATTTTTATACTTACATAAATTTAAGTAGTAAATAGTAAATATTTAAGTAGGGTATGTAGTAATAATAAGTAAATTGGGTATTTAGTCATGATATCAGTGCAAGTCATTGGGGTATAAAATAAACCCAACAATTTAATAACTTGTTTTGGTACTAATAATACATATTAAAAACTGTTGAAATGTAAGTAAGTTTAAGTAAATTATAATTCATAAAAGTAATATTAATTTGTTGTTGAATTTTAATAACAATAGAATAGTTTATTTACTAGAAATTAAAAATAATTACAATTCACAAGCAAATTCATAAATCCGGTTATTCGGAAAATTCAGATCTTCATATTTCATACCCATCTCTACCAAATCAACATTATTATAATATATATAAATATTTTAACTGTGAATGTACATATTATATTTGCTAAATATGTTAATTTAATGCGTTTATATTAATTGTAATATTAAATGTAATGTTGTATTACATATATCACGTTTACTACGCTACTATGTAAGTAACTTAATACAATTATATTGTTATTCTGTTATTAAGTAAAACATCTTTATAACGATGAAAAATCTATACATATAATGGAGCCAAAAATGAATAGCAATTCATAAATTGAGAACGGCTGGGCCGATTTGGCTCAATTTTTTTATTTGTTCCTAATTTCCAGGAGAAGGTTTTTACGAGAAAAAAATGTTGGAAAAACCTTTTTTTTTTTTTAATTTTTTTGATGATTGATTTTTTGAGTTCCGGAATGTTTTTTTGAATTGAAAAAGCTAAAGCAAGCTTTAGCTTATAAAATTGTCCATATGACATAATTAATCGTTAAAATGGGGCTCCCGGTCAACACCAAAAAAATGGATTAACATGGAGAAGTATATCGTGTAATGAATATTAGGTATTAATATTATATTTCACTATTTATGTAGTAAAGTTTAAATTTTTTAAAGTGCTAATTTTGGTATCGTTTTTATTCCATTCGATTTTATTTATAACTGTAAATATTCTCTCCTTACATAGAACGCAATAGTCGTAACATTTAGGTTTTATCTATATGAAATATGATTATTCGATTATTACGACTTAATTTTCCATTTTCCGTTGTTGGCGTTAACAGAAAAGCTACGTGAGTACAGTTTTATTTTATTTCATTTTATTTTACTAATTAGCAATAATTTATTTAATACCTGCATTTCTTATAATATGAATGTTTAATTAATCTAATCATTATTAGAAAAAATAAATGCAAATATTGTTTAAAAATGTTTGTTGTCATAGTAAAAAAATAACCGGATTGGCCTCGCTCTGCTATACAGTTGGGGATGGAGTGCGACTCGTTTATAGGATAGGTCGTTACAATGGATTTGTTAAATTTGAATTCAATAATAGGTATCATTATATACGAAAAACGATTCTGAACGGAGATGATAAGTTAGTCTAGAATATAATACATTGTTATTTATAAATATTGTAATAAGTATATTTTTTTTTGAAACAAAAAATTTAAAAAAGTCGAAAATATAATTAAGTCAAAATACGTCAAAGTACTTTGAAAACTTAACCATGTATAGAAAACGATTTGTTAAATTTGAATTCAATGATAGGTATCATTGTATACGAAAAACGATTCTGAACGGAGATGATATGTTAGTCTAGAATATAATACAATAATATTTATAAATATTGTAATAAGTATATTTTATTTTGAAACGAAAAATTTACAAAAATCGAAAATTTAAACTGTATATAAATAAGTCAAAATATGTTAAAATACATTGAAAACTTAACCATGTATAGAAAACGTCAATATAAAGATTTGTTGATAATTTCAAGTTGTTGCGGTTTTTCGTTTTTGAGTTAGAGCATTTTAAAAAAACCCGATATCTTTGTCAGTCTAGAATATTATACATTATATTATATTTTACATGCAATTGTATGTCAATATTCGCTGTTCAAACGCTTATAAAAAAAAATTGTGCAAATGGATTTTAATAATTTTTGAATGACAATAAGAACTACTTCTGTGGAATCTTCTATTAAATTTTCAAGTATTTTCGGTCAACCAATTAAATTTTATAGATGTTTAAAAACAAACATTTTACAAAAATAGAAAATTTAAATTGTCTATAAATAAGTCAAAATATGTCGAAATACTTTGAAAATATATAATATTATATGAATATAGTTAGCACTTTTAATGGGCAACGAAGTGCACGGGATCAGCTAGTTATTTTATAGGTTTAAGTTGATGTAATTCGTTTTACTATTATTAACGAGTACAGATTTTTAAAGATTATTCATAAATATAAATAATACATTATGCGATTAGGTGCAATGGCATTCTCATATATATAAGATATATGTTAAAATCTAAAAATGTATCATTCAGGCATTACGATGGTATTATTTCGTAAATCGGATCGCCATGGTCAACATATCATGAGTGTAATTTTTAGAAATAAAATATTTACGTTCCACTTCATATATTATAAATACATTCAAGAATGCTTCTGTAATATAATGGCACTATACTGAAGAGTGAAAAATGCATAAGCGCAAATTGTTTTTGAATAGCAAAAGGGCTTAAAGGCTTGTATAGATTATACTTATGAATAATACATAAGTGATAACTTCATCATCGCACTTGGCGATATATGATTATTGCATACTGCGATTTATATAATAAACGTATAAACTATTAAACTCTTATGAAAATTATAATTTCAATTAAATAACATGTTATAAAACGATTCAAAAAATCGCAACTAAAAATGTACCAATGCCCTATCATATGATTAGTTATTACGTAATAATATATTATATTGTAGCTATATTACGTAAAAAAGGTTACAAACATTTATTCATATAATATATAATATAATTATTATATTATAATACAGAAAGGATACGAATTACCGACTTATTTGATTCTTATCAATAATCTTATTTTATTATTACTATTATTATTATTATATTGAAAATAAGATTCTGTAATAAAATTTATAAATTATTACCTTTTTTAAAAATAAATAAGTTAGTTATTTCAAAAACTAAAGAAGAATAATTTGAATAATGTTTATTTAATATACGGGGAAGTAACTATTTAACAAAGTAGGTGAACGTTGTATTAGTATATTATTATTAACAATAATTAATTCAATTATAATTTTTTTGCAATCAATTCGTATTATATTAATAGGCAATGCATGGACGTAAATAGGGGGGCTTAGGGGGGCTTAGTCCTACCTGAGCCATCTTAAGCCCTTCCTATGATATGTTGAGTTGATATTTCACTTAAATATATTGTTCTTGAAGCCTTTTGGACTCAAGCCCCATACATTTGATTACCCTATACGTCCATGAAGCTATGTGAAAATGCATTGCCTCATCAGATAAATTATATTTTATAGTTACAATAAAAATGTTGTACTAAAAAAAAAGTTATTAATAATATTTTACAGATAAGTGATTGTGATGATAATTTTTTTTTATTTAACCCTCCCACCATTTAATAATAAAATAAAATACCACTGTATAAATGCAAAGAGAAATTAGTAAAAAACTAATATATATTTTAAGACATCAAAGACAAAATCATATTAGATAATAATATTATATATATTTTTTGACAAAATTTGTTCACTGTTATTGGTGTATATTTTGTTTAACGATAATATAATATCATTATTTTGTTGTATTCTTTTAGCATTTTTTTTCGATTTAAAAAAAAAAAAATATTAGATTTTCGTTTCTTTTCAGTTCTTATAAAATGTTTCAAACTTTTGGTTATATGCTTATGTAAGAAAAATATTATTCAGTTTCGATTCTTAAAAAAATGTGATAAAATTTGGTGGTCTTAATTGGCGTTAATTATGGAGGTCAATACCAATTATCAACCAGATACTCTACCAATAGCTTATATTTAAGAAGAGGACTAAATAAATAAAAAGTTTCCTTATTACTGTAATTTAATGAAAGAGTTATTTTAAATAACCCATTTTTGTTTTTTGTAGTTTACACATAAATTGTTAAGTCACGTCCAGACCAAATCAATATTGTGGACAACTTTGTTGTCAACAATTTTTGATTATTGTTTCCAACAAGGTTGTCAATAATAAGGAAAAACTTATACGTCCAGACAAAAGAAACATTATTGACCACATTTTAGTGTTTAGTGAGATGTTCAACTAGGAGAATGCAGTTGTTACAGCAGGTTGCACAATTATTTTAAGTTCTATTAAAAAAACAGATTTTGAGTTCGTCCTAGCTTCCAGCGTAGATAAATTATTAATGGAACAAATATGTTGAATGATCTTAATTATAATGATATGGATCCATTATCTGGCGAGCTAAGGTGAATATATAGTTACTTCATAGGCGTGCGCACGGGTGCAGCAGAAGGTTCATGTGCTACATCTGCCACATTTTTTGGGCCGGTCGGGCCAATTAATTATTTAATAAATAAATATAAATCATAAGTAATTTTTATTTAATCAAGAAAAAAAAATAAATAAATTGACTAATTATTCTATGATTTTATGTTATACAACTAATAATGTCTGATAGTAATTGTAACTTGGTGTTTTCAAAATCAGTGAATAAATGTTAGCAAGTATGTTTACCAGGGCCAGATTTAGACTTAATAAGGCCTAAGCTATTTGAGATATGGGACTCTTTATAAGTGCAGATATTATATGCATAGGCGAAAATAAGGGGTCTTTGTGGTGGAGCTCCCCTCCAGAAAAACATCACTTAAAGCCCTCCTAGATTTTCTATACATTGTACAAGGTTTATACCATTATAGGGGCTAAATCAAATATATAAATATTTTAGGCTTTCTGGCACTCTAAAAAATTTTATTTTTAATTTTACCTATGATTCTATGTCATTGTCAAATATAACTTGACGCTTATTTTCATGCTACAAAAATTTTTTAACGGACAATCGAAATTCAATGTTGTTTGAAAACATATCAAAATCATTAATTTGTTTAATGCAATAACATAGGGTAAAAATTAAACTGTTTATAATTTAATTATATTGTGTTGTTGTTTTTTTTTTAATTATTATTTATCAAAAAAATTGTTTGGTTTTCAAATGAAGATAATACTACACATCTTTATAAATCAGTGGTATAATATTAATGTGTAAATAATTAAATCATTTCATTAAAAAATAAAACATTACAATTTATAATTTACAATTAATTATTGTATTTTTTTAGAGCATATTTTGGTAATTTTTAGGGCCTAACTGCATACATATTTTATAGGTTTTTAGAAAATATAATTGTCGGCCCAACTAATTAGTAAAATAAATACTGTTTGGCCACTTTGGTAACAAAAACACAGCCTATATATAATGTGATCAATCATTATAACTGTTCAACAATCATTTGGACGATTGTTAAAAATGTGCTGTTTAATTTTATATGATTCATCTACAATTAAAGTCTGCGTCGCCTATGAGTTACATGTTTTCTAGACACTTATCATAATATTTAGTTATATTCTCAATACAGTATAATCTATGTAATTTGGTATATATTATGCTATTAATTGATAACACTATGAAATTTTATCATTAAAACCAGCAGATAAGAATTTAAGAGGACGCTACACCCGCATGTGTTGTCTTCGTCTTAACATAAATACAAACGCGTAACATGGCAAATTGTACTCTCAGCAGATCACGTTTATATCAGTTAGTTTAAAAATTAGAGTGAATTGATACAATTTTAAAGTAAGATTATTATCTAGAGCTGCTGAGAGTACAATTTGCTATGTTACGCGTTTGTAAGACGAAGACAACACATGCGAGTGTAGTGTCCTCTTAAAACCATCATTGTCAACAATTTTTCTCAACATTATTTGATCTATGCCGCCTCCGATGTAAAAATAAAATTTTATATAAAATTTCTCAAAATTTACAACTTTTAAAGAAACATTAAAAAAATTTTGTTACCAAAAATATGGAAATTGTATATTGTTTACAATGTTGCTTTGATCTGGACGCGGCTTTATGTATCATTTTCGAATTACCACTTATTAAGTATATCAATATTCAATATTTAAATCTATATTTTCACTAAATTTTATTATCACTAAATTTTTTTTTATTATCATATACTATATTTGTTTGAGGTTAGACTTGCATAGTCTCAGTAGGTATAGGGCTCGAAAGTTGATGACCTTAAAAAAAATAAAAAATAACCTAAAAAAAATGCAAATATGACATAAAAATGGCAAAAAATGACCTAAAAAAATTACAAATATTAGTTTTAAATTAATAATAATACATTTTTTTTTAAATATTTTACTATATTTTACTATAAAATTCTATATAAATTTATCAAAGCTTCGAATTACTCAAAATATGACATAAAAATGACAAAAATGTCCTTAAAATAGGGAAATAAAAAAATAATAATATCGGATACTAATCGAATATTAGGAAAAAATAATAAAATGTTTTTATAATATTATTCACTAAAATGACAAAATGACAACGACAAATGTAATCGTCGAGATAAAATTGGATAGGTACTAATCTTAGTCTGTGGTAATTTTAAAGTTATAAGTCGAGGGTCTAGTATTAAAGAAACGTAACAACCAAAAATGCGATATTTTGATATTTGCATAAAATATTCATTTTTTCAAGTATTTATTAGTAGAAATTTTGATAAAGTATAAGTTAACAATTAATAAGGACATACAAATAAATCAAAACTTAAAATTATTTTTTCCGCATCTATCAAAATGGAAAATAAAACTTTTTTAATTGCTTTTCTGAAAATTAAAGAATTCATTGATACGTTCCTTTAATACTAGACCCTCGAAGTTATAGGCATAATGGTCGACAAGAAACGATAAGAAATTAACTAGTTTGAAATCAGTAAAAATGATTATAAATTTTAAATTTGCGAAAATAACCTAAAAATCACAAAAAATGACTTAAAAAGTAATAAACACCAAAAAATGCAAAATAAAAATTAGTTATTCAGATTCACATGCTAATGAAACAGATTTGTGGCCAGGAGAGCATTGTCTAAGAAGTTTCAAAAAAAAATATAAAATGCATCAACTTCCGAGTCCTAATTAGGTAGTATATTGGGAAATATATTCTATATTCACAGGATTTTATACGGATCACTTTATGTAATCAGGACTGGGTTAAGGACCAATGCCGTCATGGAGCAAACATGTTTTAGCCGCTTACTCCGTTCTCCCTTCTCATCACCAGAAAAAATGTGTCTTAGGATCGTAACTTATGTAAGTGCCCAAATAAATGCATCTAGAAAAACGATTTTTAAAAATATATGTATATAAGTTTTTAATTTTATTGGACGAAGTCGTTTGCAATTATCTTATGATTTATATCGTCCATTGTAGTGTAATTAGTGAAATTACAGTACTTATTGTAAAGGCTAGTTCAGACTATGCCAATAATTTAGTCAAGTAGTAAGTGATTTACTAACTACTAAACGGTTTAGTAACTGAAAAGTGTTCAGACACAATAGGGGTTAAAACTGTTTTAGTACATTAGTATTCGTTTTGGTGATGTGAAAAGTGATTGCCAAAATGAATAGTTTATAAAAAAAATTTGAATAAAGCAATAGGACTTATTTCAACGGCTATTTTAGAAGAGGTAGAAGAAGAGCTTAATAAAAATTCAAAGCGAATATGGATTAGGGAATGGATCAAGAGAAGAGACACATTGGGAGCTACAAATGGTCTTCTTAAAGAACTAGAATTTGAAGACCCCAAAGAATACTTCGCAACGCTAAAAATGTCTGAAAGCTGTTTTAATTTTTGGTTGAAAAAAGTTGGCCTGTTTATTTTTATACAGCAGACATTTTATGTTCCATAAAGACTCGTGTTTTATATATTCCGAAACAAATTTAAATGTTGTGTCTTCACCCCAACGAAACGTCATCTTGACACTGACAAGGATAACTAATACACTAAACTAAAATAATGCGTTCAGGCCGCCTATTAGTAATTAGTCAGAAAAGTGAGGGATGCTACTCGACCAGAAAAAATAGAAGTAAATGGATCCACTAATTACTAAATTACTAAATAAATTTACTTAACTACTCGACTAAATCAGTCTGTTCATACACGTTTAGTAGCTAAATTACTCACTACTTGACTAAATTACTGGCATAGTGTGGACTAGGCTTAAGAGTCAGATGATTCACTATATTATAAGTAGAGTTTTCATGAAAAATACAAAGTTAATATTGAACTAAAAATATTCATTGTAACATTTTATTTTTAGGTATAATTTACATTTTTTTTCCGCTCCTCAAAATTTGCCACTTGGAGCAAATGGACCTTTTGCACCTGAGTTAATGTGGCCCTGTATGTAATACTATATTACTTGCTGACTCGGCGAACTTCATACCGCATAATAGCCAATGAATGCAGTGATACCGTTTAGCTAAATTTCATTTATGATTTTAATTAACGTAATAAAATGTATTAAATTCAATTGCTCATTAGGATAGTATTCATGAAGAAAATAAAAATTTAATAAAACAAAAAAAATCAAGTATTTCAATGGTGGACCAGCAAGATGAATTGAATTGATGAACTATGTATTTTGATACATGGGTTTCACTTGGATTGAAGTTCACTCAGTGAAGCACTTTGATTACAGTACATGGAGTATACTTTCTAGTTTCCAGTTATAGCAAATTCATCTCTTCTACAGTGACAAAAAAAAAACGGTGGGTGTCATTTTTGGAGGAAAAGATAGTTGCTATTGGAAATTATTTTTAATAAAGTTCACCATTTTATAGGTGCACTCTGAAGTGTGATTTATTTGCGTTTTTTCTGTTGTTATAGCAACAACAAAACTATAACTACCCATTTAGACCTTAACAAGTACACTAATGATTCCCCCTTTATTATTATTCTCCAAAGTTTAATATATCTCTGTACTCAATTTTATTACAATTGGTCCTGCCGTTCTTGAGTAATAAACGGTGTAAAAACCCGACTTTGTTTTATTTATTAGAAGATATTAAATAAGATATTTAAATAAGTTCTAATAAAGGTTACAGTGAGGTTCCTGGTTTAAAAATGAATTTAAATTAGTTTTTGGTTCCAAAACCGGTTCTTTTCGGTACGGTTTCAGTCTCTGTCTTCCACAGAGTTTTTGCGCGTTTTCATCATATCGGTTGTGTACACAGACTTAGGTACAGATCTAGATAATAATTAATACCAGTATAGGTAAGTATTGCCGGAATAGCAATAGTCATTCAACACGGAATACTAATTCCAATATTGTTAACAGTATTGATCTCGTGTGTTCATCGGTGACGTACATAAACGATCGATTCGACATTGAGACGGTATAAAAACGATGAAGGCCTGTAACCATTGTCCGCCCCAAATGACGGACGGTGCTTGGCATCATCTTAGACATGCACCTATTTCATGTACCACATATTATGTTGTACGCGGAGTCGGCAATATAGTCATTACATACATTCGGGGTTCGGTATATTTCATCCTTAATAATAGTAATAAAAACAGTGAAAACGTACCGCAAGGATCGGCGAGCCGTGCAGACATTGTTGTATTATTTGTAAAAGAGGTGTGTGTGTGTGTGTTATTGGTTTCCGCGAAGGTCTTAGCCGCGGCGAGACGCGTTTGTAGGTCAGACGTGGTGATCGTTCGCTTGAGGGCGCGGCGGTCGGGCTGCCGGGGCGAATGGCGAGTCATCCACACCGCCGCGACCGGTGTTTACATTATCGCCGAACCTCTTGTACCGCGCGCGAGCCACTGATAGTCTTATCGTTATCGTGCACGATCCTTTCGGTGCGTACAGTCGCGTCTTCCGGAATTTCAAAAAGTTTTTACACTGTCTCGTTTTTTATTTTCCCTCATATTTTCTCGCCATCCGAAACGGGTTTCCGTTCAAACCTTATCGCCTTGCTCTTGAAATGTAACGTCGGGCCCGAATGATCTGATCGTTCTACCTGGAACACTCGTGGACTCGGACCGCGAATATGAAGGTGAGTCCATAGTAATAATACTCCGTAAAAAAAATAAATAAATAAAGATATTTCACCCCAATCGACTGCCCGGGTACATTAATTCATTTATTTTTGATTATAGTATTAAGTTTAATCTAATTATTCTGCTGAATTTTATTTCTATTAGTTATTAATTTAAAATTAGTATATTAGTATATAATATTAATGTTATAATTTATTTTAATAATAAACGATAGTTTATATTATTAAAATAAAATATTCTAATATTCTTAAATATTAGGTACCTATTTAGTTTCGTCAAGTTGGTATTTGGAGTGGAATATATGTTTTAACGACTAGATGTTTTTTGAAAAATAAACTTTTATCATAAATCCATCCAAATTTAATTTAGTCAAAACAAAAAATTATTGATTTAAAAAATGTGATCAGGGTTGTTAATTATTATAAATGTTGGAGAAATAAAATTATTTAGGTAGGTATATAATTTAATTCTGTATTGATTTATCAATAAATCAAGTTAGAACAAAATTCTGCTATTTATTAAAATTTATCTATGAATTGTGTCTTAGATTGAGTAATTCTGTCAAAGTTAGGAAACAGATATTTTATTTGTTTAGCTTATGTAATTATTTATTTAAGTTTTTTTTTCCATTGAATATGATGTTTATCTTACTAATATGAAATAGTTTATAGATTGATTAGTATAATTAAATTTATTGCTTATGTTAGTTTACATTTTTATTGTATAGTGACTTATTTATTACTATGTATATATAGATTTATTTTTTTAAATTACAGTTTCATTCATATGAATACTTTTTATTGTTGGTTAAAGAGGTAAATATAATAAAAATTAAATAAGTAGGAATGATAGTTTTGTGATCTTTAATTATTTCATATTGTCTTGATAATTTTGAAATAAAAATATTAAGTAAGTTATTAATCCATATTTTTTCAAATGTTTCTACATTATTTGAAGTTTAACTTAAATTGTTTTTTATCAAGTTTACTAATATGTATTTATTTCTTATAACATGTAATAATTATATTACCTCTAAATACATACTACAATATGTATACTTCATTCATAAATTGTAAACTATAAAATTGAATAGGCTTAAAACTTGATTGTGATATTGTACATACACTTCAAGGACAATAATTTAATTGTATAAAGTATAAGAATCATTTTTACCCGAAGACCAATGGCCTCAGAAGATTAATAATGATAAAATATAGGTGTTCAATATTTCCATAATTTACCATGACTGTAGTAGAGTAAATGATGCGGAAAATCATATTATGAGTGAAGAATAAATATATACCTCACTTTTAATAACCTATTAGTCTAATACAACTTGGAATAGTTATTCAAGTATTATTTCTTTCACTTGACATATTTCATCAATTTATTAACTCTACTTTTAATGCTTATTTTCTGCAAATATTTTATTTTTTAATTAGGCATCTGTTAGGATTTTTTTTTATTTGTATAAAATCAAATATCTGTTATTGCTATTTTATTAATATTTTTCGTGTAGAAAAACTATATTTAATAATTTTAAAACCTATTATTTTTTTGGATGATTATTAAATGTTTTAATCTTTTGCAATATTTAAAAAAAAAGTCCTATAATATTTTAATTAAATATTTGAAACATTTGATAGATTAGATAGGCTCTTAGATTTTAAATCTATCAAGCACTAGTTATTAATATAGTATAATAGTATAGTATAATATAATATATTTATAGTCTATTTCAATATTAATATTTTCCTTATTTTTGTATATACTAAAATACTACTATAATGGTTAATTGTTAGTTTTAATATTAAAATAAGTAACAATATATTAAATATTTATTTTATATTTATTCAGTTAAAGTTTAGTTAAATTGAACTTTGGTAAATAACTATTAAAACATAATATAAGATTTCTTCCTAAAAATTAAATTTTATATTATTTACATAAGTTTTTTGTTTTCTTAATTATATTTTTTATGTATTTTCCTTTGTATTATGTGAATTGACTATTTTATTAATCTAGAATTAATACTTTTTCTTAGTAACATACATTTTACTCAAAATAAAACTTATTGATGTGGCACATTTGATTTAATATATTCTGAATATTATTGTAGTCAATATCTAACTATATATGTATTTTACATTTTTATTCTAATTTTTGATCTAAATCGTTATCTGAATATAATTTTGATTCAAACCTACTCAACAAAGAATTAAAATCTGAAAAACAATAGCGTACAATTGCAGTACCTCAATATTTTTATGTTGAAAATGCTATAAATTCCCTAAATGTTATAAAGTTATAGTTATATAATAAATTATAAAACAATAATATTATGGTACTTTAAAAATTTAAGCCACATTTAACAAATATTAAAATTGTAAAATGTTGCATATAATCTTTTGGATCAATAAAATATACAACATCAAGTATATTATTTTTTAAAAATAACCAGTAGTATGAATTTAAATAATACAAAGTACTTACTCATTACTTTAAAAAAATGTTTTTAACAAACTTTTGAATTGAATTATTTTTATTAATTTCTAACATTTTTATTTTCATGTATTTCTTGAAAATTATTAATTTAAGTAATATGTAAATTAAATTCAAAATTATTTATGTTATATTCTACATTAATTTTTCAAACATTTTTACAAATTGTATTTTTTTTTCATAAGTATTTCAAATGTAAGAATCAAAGAAAAAATAATTATAATTTTACAAAAATATCCCTTTAATACAAATTACAACTTAATATATATATATATTATATTCATTATATTATAATGTAAAAAAAATAGTGATCTATTATACATTTCATTTTGCTTACTCAACATTTAATAAGAAAAAATATTTGTTACCTTTAAATATGTTTGTTAAATTTATGTCAATGAAAAATGTTTGCAGTTGTTTTCTTGGTTTTTATTCGTCTATAATTTGATTGTTTGATCTGTCATTTATATGAATTTTAAATTAAATTATTGAATAGGATAATATTATTCTTTAAATATGGCTTGTTATGTAGTTATTAAATAATATGATACTTTTTTAATTTATCATTTTGCTTTCAGAAATCATACAATGGTTTAAATAACATATCATACCATTTATGATTGATGATCTAAAGTCTGAATAATTATTTTCTTAGCTATATAATGTTGTTTATTTGTATGTGATTTTATAATTGGTCAATTGTTTAGAGTATAAACTCTTAATTATTTAAGAATTATTAAATTATGATGATACATATAATTTATCCCTGTTATTATATTCTAAATTCTATTAAAAAATATAAAAAATGTAGGCATTAGATAATTTAATTTAACATCAAATAAAATGTAATTTAGCTAATTATAAAATTATTAAAAAAAAATTATAAAATGATTATAAAATATTGGTTAGTGAGAAGAATGTTTATTACTTATAAATATAATAATAACATTATTATGCTGTATTTTTTATTTAGTGACTGTCGCACATTGATTTATTAGTTAGTTCTATGATAGATTGACATTTTAAAATTTAATTTAATTTCAATTTTTTAAGGCAAAATAATGAACTCAATATTAAAATTGTTGTGTGCCTCTTTCAGAAAATAGAAATGTATTGTTTAAGAATTAAATTAATAAATATTTATTTATTATTTTTTTAAATAGTTATTCACTTAATAAAAATGTTATCTGTATTGTATTATTAGTTTTTATTGTCTTGATTTTAAATTCAGATATGCTTACTACATTTTTATTGCTTTACAATTTTTTTATATTGAACATATTTATTTCTAATGTATTTTATCATTCATATTACTAAAATAATAATATAAATTAATAAAAATCCTCCATTGAGTATTGAATTCAGTATTTAATGTCAGTTTTACTTGGTTAATGTTGACTTGATTTATTAACCACACATGTTTTTGTAATTTTTTTGTAGACTGCAGATAAGAAGATTAATTTCTTACTGTTTTTGAAAGGTTATAATTACTGATTTTTTTTAGTTTAAATACATTTATGTCAAATTGAAAAGTTTTAAAAGTAATATATTAAAAATTTTGAAAGTTATTTTAGAAATTAAAATAAAAAACAATAGTGTATTTAAATATACATAAATATTAAACTAATGTTACTTGTACACTAATTTTACTTAAAAAATAATTCAATTTGTTTTGAAGAACTAATGTTATAATAATTAAAATAATTTGTTATAGTTTTTAAAGTATAATTTATTTGCTAAGTTTTGTTCATTTTAGTACCCATTGAGTTCACCTATATTGTACAAAATATACATGTTTATGTATTAATCAATAATAATAATAATACAAAGTGGAAATTTTCCAAATTTAATCGCTTGGGATTGAGAGTTATTCTATTTTTCTATCTTAAGTTTCTATCTTAAACTTGTCTAAAACCAAATATTTCTTAAGTCTTTTGGGATATTGATTGATACAGTTTTTGTTGTATATAAATGTAAACTAATACTGAATTGTTCATAATTATTTATAATTGTTTTGTTTGATGAAGTTATTGTACATTTTTGAAATTATGATGAGTATAAAAAAAAAAAAAATAGTTGTAATATTTAAATATTTATAACTAGAAGTAAAACAGTTTTTTCTTTTAAATGTATTGTCTACTAGATTTTAGTTAGGACTAAAAGATGTCTTTCGTGTTGATATGATGAATTTTTGATATTTATTGGGTATGTGCTTTTAAAGAAATAAAACATTTTAAATTATTATGTAACATAAAAGTGAATAATACCCTGTTATACCCAGTGTTTATTCTTTTTTATATTTAATACTTTTAGTACAAATTTAAGTATACTTCAAAAGAAATTATAACATAATCGTAATATTTTTCTTTATCTAAAAGGAACATACAATTATTACATTTTTTACTTTATAAAAATATATGAACATTAAAATAATTGCACTATTTTCATTTTCTTTCCATCTTATTATTAAAGTTTTGAGATATAATATTTTTTATACCTACTACTAAATATACTATGTATCTATCATTAAATGCTATTTTAAACTTTTTAAGTGTAATATTTATAATAAAATTATTTAAATTTGAGTCCTGAGAAAATAAATTAAAAATCAAATTACAAAAATATAATATGTATGTTTATACTAATTTTTGAATATATGAGTATAAAATGTATTTATTAATTTTTTCATACATTATTTGCATAAATAAGGTTTTTTTTAAAAAAAAATTATCTCATTTGTAAATTTGGCGTCATAAACAACAAACATAATTTATTTATTTTTCTAGATGTAAAATTTTGAAATTTTATTTTATTTCATAGTATCTCTTTATAATTTTTACTATAAACATCTGAATATTTAATTACAGCTCTTTCATATTCTAATATAGTTTTAGTTATAGATTGTAATTTAAAATCTAATCATAAATGAAAAAGCCATTTTGTGTTGTAAGGTTTTAATAATTCTTAGGTATAATTTATTTTAATAATATTGTACTAATTTTAATTATCTATTTTTATTTTTGTATTTAAAAATAAATCTGTTTTTTAATAAAATACACTTTTTCAAGTTGATAAAATATACAAATTATTGCTTGAATTATGACTTATATAATATTTAGATGTAAAAATGCAACCAGAGGTATAGTAATTTTTGTAGTATAAAATTAATCATCTAATATTCAATCTGAGGACTGATTTTTTCTAAAGATAAATTATTTTTATAAGTTTAATTGATATTACTATTTTTTAGAATTATTGATATTTTTATCATTTACTATATGTATTATTATATATTTATATAGTTTTTGTTATCATTGTTATTTATTTAAATATTCATATTTTTTATTCTTATTATGATTATTAAAAAACTTATAATTTGTCAATATTTTGACTATATTAAAATAACTTGTTTATTTTTTTAAATTGCATTCATTATTTCAAAGAGCTTAAAAATAATTAAATTATAGTTACTTTTAATCAGGATTTATAATATACATGTATAATACCCCATATATAAAACGTATAATATGTTTTGTTTTTTAAATTCATTTTTAAAAATTAAAAATACTTCCTATTTTAGATATCAAGTTAAGTTTTTTATTCTTATACTTACTAAAAAAATTATATATTAGGTAGGTAATACATGACAATATAATTATTTTATAATTATAAAAAAATATTTTTATTTGCAATTTTTTTTCTTATTCTTTCAAATAGGTACCCAGTGCTGTTTGTACGTAAGTGTATTATTTAACTTAAATAAAATATCAAAGTTGTACCAAGTTTGACATATTACAGTGGATTAATATAATCAATTAATACATAATCCTAACCTTAACATACTAAAATCCGACGAATAAAAAAACCAAATTTAACCTTTTTTAAATTAGCCTATCTTCTTCCCACAGATCTGCACACAAACATTAATTTATATATAATATAGCTAATCCTGTGCACTTCGTGGCCAGAAAAAAATCACAAAAAAATTATGATTGTTCAACTCCTTTTTTGTGTAACTCACTGCAGTAAGTGCAACTCAGCCATGGGAGCCAAGTAATCATGAGAGCCAATTAACAAATAACAAAACACCAAATAATTATTATAATAATTTTATATATTACCAATTGCAACTACTAATAAATAAATATTATTCTCAAATCTTATAACACTCATAGCAACCATTTATAAACAAAAATTTCTATCGTAAATTTCAAAATTCCTGTTTGATCACCTCTCGGGGGTGGTTTTTAAATTTAAATTTAAATTAAAATATACTTTTTAAATTAGCCTTAAACATATTCTCAGACCTACCAAATATACACAGAAAATTTCATGAAAATCGGTCAAGTTGTTTCGTAGGGGTTCGATAACCAACACATTTTGCGATTCAAGCGGGGGAGTAAGCTATCAGTTACTTTGATAAAAACATGCCTATAACCTTCGGAGGCACGTGAGCAAGCACTGTGCAAAATTTCAGGACGATCGGTGCAGTAGTTCTGGAGTTATTAACGCACAACTTACAGACGTTGACTTTTATATATATAGAAGATTATTATATTCATATTGTAAAGAAAAATGTATATGTTGTCAAGTCAATAAGGAATATTTGTATAAAATAAAATAATACATATTAAAAAGGAACAATTACTTGTATTCAATTATTTAAGCTGAAATATTAACATTATAAACTATTAATTACTAACTAATTAATATTCTTTTGATGAACTTATTGTTTCTTCATTTAATTTAAGTGAGTAGTAAGTACTTAATAGTTTTCTGGTAGTTCTGGATTCAAATAGTTTAGGAGAGAATTGTGAATGTTTGACCAGTTTGAAAACACTCTTTCTAACTGGGCAGTTGACGCTGGTAAATTTAATAATTTATTTTCTAATCCTGTTAATACTGGATGCTTATTTTTAGTTATTTTTGTTTATTAGTGATTTTATTTTTATTCTGTATACAACGAATATAATTATGAGTTTTATACTAAACGTTTTATACGTACGGTATAATACATGTTTTATACTATACCGTATTATACGTTTCAACCCTGATATTAGTTTTAAAATGAAAAATGTGTGTGTCGTAAATGGTTAGGTATTTTGCGTATTGAAATAAATTAGTATAAATTAAATACAATTAAATAATTGTTTGTTTACCTTTCACATGTTTGCGGATTTATTATATTCACTTTTTTTCTTTTCAAAAATTACATTAGTTAGAATTATGATACCTATATTTGGATTTTTAATAAATTGCAATACTTAAAATTTTTTTTTTACTTCTACTCGTTTTCTAACATGACTATTTTGCATATTTTGTAGAAATGAAAAATTCAAAAGTAATTTTTTTAAGCCGATGTAAATACAATAATTAAAATAAATTTTTTATACAACAAACTTAGGTACATATGAAAAAAAATATTTACGGAGATGATTTTATCAGAAAAATTTGCTGGAACATTTTGTTAGATGTCTTATCTTAAATAGAAAATCGTTAAACTTGGGTTATTCGTAGATTTTATTTATATATATATATATATATATATATTATTTAGGACGAAACAACATCAACCAAATTAAAGTTTGTAATTTGAAAATTATTTAATTTACTATTATTTGTATTCCAAGTCTATAAAATGCAATTATTTTGAAGTTATGTTAAGCGTAAGCAAAAAAATAAACATACGTTAAATAGTACAGAATGGGGTATGTCATTTATATTATCAATGTGATTCATTATGAAAATAATTTATATTAAAAATTCAATTTTGATTTTTATGGCCATTAAAAACTGAAGTATGAAGATCGCTTGGCTAATACTTCGTATATAGAAATTAATTTACAAATTAATATAGTTAAACATGTATGAAAACTTTAACAATTAATTAAACTCAACATAATATATTAAAATGTACCTTTAATTATTAAGGTATTTTAAATAGAATGTACTGAATTCAAAACTGTCTTAAAGGTGACATGATAAATCGAAATACGAGTGTGTATATATATATATATATATATATATATATATATATATATATATATATATATATATATCTTCAAGCTGATTAACTCTATTGTAGTACAGTGGACTTTCGATAACCCGACAGATATCAGACCAGAAGATTATTGGATTAACAAATATGCCGGATTAATGAAGATTCACATAAAAATACATCTTAACTTCTTGAAAAACCCTAATTTATTTTATTAAAACTTATAAATAATGCATTATATAAGTATATACATACTAATTTATGACATATCTACTGTGAATTAATGTTTTGATGGTACAGTTTAAAAAATATATATATATATCAATTTGTTTTTGTTTCAAATTATGCTTGTAAGACAAAATGTTAAGATAAAATACTGTTTGGTTACTAGACATATTGGATTATCATACGGCCGGATTACCGAGAGTACTGTATATTAAATATGCATATACATATATAAACATATACACATATACTTTATTCTAATACATAAGTAATGGATTTTCAAATAAATTTTTATAGTGTATCATTTTTACTTCCTAGAGTTATTAGTTTTAATTATATTATCTTATCTGTGTAAGGAAGCTTAACATTAAATCGCTAAGTCGTATGGAGCTGTATAGATGTACGGATCTATAGTATGAGGTTAGGGTCTAAGCACTTTTTTGTATCAGTTTCATTTCAGATTCCATTAATTATTTAGAATAAAAATACTTTTACAAGTAGCTAATTTTTGTTATGTATACTTACTGTATTAATTATAAATATTTCATAAAAGTATCATTTAATATCAACAAGTCAATAAAAGATACCTTACTTATTAAATTAAATCTTGAACCTTACTATATCTATTAATATTTGCTCGGTAAAGTTGTCTGACACAGCCATTTTTTTTTAATTATTGTAATGCATTTAATGATTATAGTATTAAATTAGAATATTAAAAGTATATTATTCAGAATAAAATATGAAAAATGTAATGAATTATAGTTTACAATAATTTGTTTTTCAATATGCTAATCAATCACATTTGATTTTTTTCTCGTTTTCTAATATTTAAAAAATCATTAATTTACTTTTATTAAACCTTATCATTAATCAATATTTTTTTATTTTTCTTGTTTATTATGTATATTTATTCTTAAATATTTTTAAAAAATTATATTATTCTGAATAAGGAACCTAAAGGCTTTTCATTAATATTAAATAAGTATAGGAACATTCATATTACGATGTTGTCTAATATTATTTTTGAAGTGTTTAGCTTTTGAATTGGTTTATATTTTTAATTAGATATTATTTAAATTTTTATTTGCATTTTGAATTTGATTTAATGATATATTTTTTTGTTTTCTTAAAAACATCCTATAGGTATTGACAATAAAATTGTTTTATAGTGTCTTAGAGTTTACGTAAAAATAATTACATTTTTTGATATAAATTGGATTAATAATAATTTATTTTGAATACTACGTGGTATCATTTGGTATAAAATTTTGAGAGTAATAATAATTTATTATATACTGATGTATCGTCTTTTCTACAGTAAAATTGTCCATTATTCGCCTGACAATTTTTACTTACAGCATGACATATTATAATCGAGTTATAATGTATTTTTAAATTTTAAATGCACGAAAATGCATTGCGAAAAACAAAAAAAAAACTAATTGTTGTTGCCTGATTGTTGACTTTACATAATTAATTGCGTATAACATATTATTATCTATGTACATTTCAATGCCATTAATATTTTTTACATTTAATTCTTATGTTTAACTATTTATTGTGTAAACATTTGCACTTATTAATTATGATTAATTAATTTCTATAGTATAATTGTATTGAATGAATTCAATTTTTTTCTATGAAAATCGAAAAAGTTCTATCTGGTATTATATATCATTGTTATACCACTGACAAATGAGTAAAATTATTTTCATATATTTTTGTAGGAGTTACTCATTTTTTTAAAAATTTTTTATTAATTTGATGCGTCAAGAATAGTTGAACTAGTTTATATCTTATAGTAAAATAATTTCATTTTTTATTTAATATAATATCCTGACAGAGGCGCAAACTAGTTCGAAAGTTGGAAGTTGGGGGAGGGGCAAAACAAAATTATTCATTACCCACTTATGAAAAAAATTTATTGTTGTACTCGCATAGTAGATATAAATTACGTAATATAAGTGTATTGATGTATGCTTATTATTATGCCTGAAAACTAACCATCGAGTATCGATCAATTACCATTCACCAACCAAATTAAGGAGGGCATTTATTCCCCCTCTTTCATTACATTTGTACCTCTGGATCCTGGTACATATAATAGTAAGACTGCAGATTTAAATGTTGTTAATGAAGGTAAAGGTATAACTTGTTCATAAGTGAAATCTTATTCATAATTCATGAACTAGTCAGTTATAAGAGATATTTACTTATTTCAAACCTGGGGCAAAAAAAAACTGTAAACCCAAACTTTATATTATAATGAGTTTATATTATATTTAACGAATGTTTAAAGATATGTAGAAAATAATATTTTTTATGTATGCATTTTTTTATTGATCTTTGTTATGATCTTTATTATTATCTTTTAGAAAAGTAAAAAAGTAGTGCATTACCTTTAATTAACAAATTTTAAAATTTTGCTACCAAAACTACTTTAAAAAATATAATTATTATAGATACCAATATATTTGAATTAATGTATTAAATTTATTGTAAACCTTATTTTATTAGAACTACTCGTATTTTCGTAAAATATTTAAAAATTGTCATGATTCTTTTTATTTAATATATATATTACATTTTTTTATTCTTCAAAAACTAATTATTAATTTTTAAAATTTAAAACATTTTACAAACTAATTATAACTAACTTCTTTAACAAAAAGTTTAAGTATTTTATAATATATACATTAAATACATAATATATACCTACAAACAGATATTTAACTATATCGAATATATATCGATTTTCAAGTATTAAGTTGTACCTAATGAAAATGTTATCAAAATTAGATATTCGTAAATATTAAACTTTAACATATTACTTACAAATTTGCTAATTTTGCTAATTTTGTGATTAAAACAAACTTTTTTTATAGAAATTAATTAAAAAAAATATTTTATCCGAAAATATAGAGAAAAAAAGTGTTTTAATTTAAAAAAAGAACCGGATGGGCCTCGCTCTGCTGTACAGTTGGAGGTGGAGTGCACCTCGTTTATAGGATAGGTCATTATTACAATGGATTTGTTAAATTTAAATTCAGTGATAGGTATCATTGTATACGAAAAACGATTCTGAACGGAGATGATATGTTTGTCTAGAATATAATACAATGTTATTTATAAATATTATAATAAGTATATTTTATTTTGAAACGAAAAATTTAGAAAAATCGACAATTTAAATTGTCTATAAATAAGTCAAAATATGTCAAAATACTTTGAAAACTTAACAATGTATAGAAAACGCAATATAAAGATTTGGTGAAAATTTCAAGTTGTTGCGGTTGTTTTCGTTTTTGAGTTAGAGCATTTTAAAAAAATGTAATTTGTAAAAACGTGATTTTGCGTAAAATTTCCTGTTTTTTCGTAATTTTTTTATCGTTTTTTTTTTCAATTTTTTTAAAAAGTATTGAAAAGTTGGATTTTAGACTAGCCAAAGTACCATCTACATTCACTTTCTTTTCAGAAAAGTTGCTACTTAAGCAAATCGAAGCATTTTTACTGCCAAAAAAGGTGTCGTCAGACACAAAAATAAAAAAATTAAAAAAATAAAAAATAAAAAAATAAAATAAAAAAAAACACACATCATTGTAAAACCAATAGATTCCATCACTCCGTTCAGAATCTAAAAGTAAGTTGTATTGTATATGTGCATATCGTCCGGGTCAAAAATTTGATATCTAGAATTGTGTATTTTGGTACTTTCTTTCATTCCCCAAAAACTCCATTACAATTGTATTAATACAAGGTCATCTAAATGAAATACTTAGTGGTACCTCTTAGTGTGAAAATGCTATATATTTCTATAGTTATATATTTTTATAAATATAATATAATACCTGTGTAGAATTATGTACTCGGAGGGTGTTTTTTGATTCAAATAGTTGATGTGATGATCAAACATTTTTATAGTTGATAATATTTTACATAAAAAGCAAGAAAAAATATAAAATCTATGGAAAAATAAATTGATAATAGCTTCTACTAATATGTAAAAAAATATATGTTATATTTTTCCCAATCGATAAATTTTCAACACACTTACCAATAACACAATAAATGGTAAGTAATTAAATTTAAAAAAGTGACTTGAAAATATTTATTTGCCTGGTAAGAATTTTTGGATCACTCTGCTCCTGATTGTATTTGTGTTTTTTTGTAAAATAGAGTTTATCTTGAGTAGAGTTTTCAAGTTATAAAAATAAACATAAAGTTATTAAACGAAACTAAATACAAATGCTTGCTGGACAGAATTAAACATTATTTCCAAATATTTTCAGATTTCTTTCATATACAAAAATGTGTTAAGAAAACTATAATTAAAATGTATTTTAAAACTAATACATTTTATGTATTCGTATAAATTCATAATTGCTTACTTCGCTAGAAATCAAAAATTAATAAAATTAATTGGTACTCTTAATAAAAGGTGTTACGGTATGTTTGATTGCAAAAAAATTTCGTACTGTAAATATTATTATAATCAATATCGGTTGTGCGGATTTTATACATTTCATAGATTATGTCAATTCTCACTCTCGCTCTCCGCTTTATCGGAGACGTCGCCCATGCTCGTGTTACATGTGTAGGTACTATATCGATAGAGTGCATTTATCATGAAGCTTTAAAATATTTATAATGTCGTAATGATAATTATGTATGTTGAGTAATTATTTCATTATGATAATCATATTAATATATCGTCGTATAGTATATCGGACAGCAGTCGCTTTCGTTGTTCTTGTTGTTGCCATTAACGGTGCCGCGTGGGCGGTTGTACGTTCCGTGCTCGTCGTCTCAAACAATGCGGCGCAAGAGAAAAATTGCGAGACGGCCGCAGCTACGGGGTTGATGGCGACGGCGGCGGCGTCGACGTCAACGAAGCGGAGCACGTAATGTTGTACCGCAGTGTTGTCGTGACAACGGTTGTGTGGACCGCGATGAAGTGTATATTGTGTCCGGGGTTTTGGGTGGGTGCTTAGTATACGGTTCGAGGGAGAAGCGTGCACCCGGGTAGTTTTCGTGCGTCTAGAATATAGAGGCGTTTAACTGCCCGCGTGCAGTACGGGGTTCGAATGCAAATTTCTTTAGTCACCCCCCTCCATGTGGGTGACGATATCTATCTATCAATATATATATATATATATATATATATATGTATATGTATACATACACATTTAACGAGTCTAACATTCCTCTTGTACATTATACCGTGTTGCCCTTAGGCTCGTATGTATGTAGATTCCTATATTATGTTTAGGTAATGATTTGAAATATTACAGAAATAAGTGTTTTTGAAATATACGAGTGTTTGACATACCCAACGAACAAGGTAGTACTAAAAAAGTCAATTTTGAGTTTATCGTCATATTCTTATTAAATCTGTATTGCTGTTTATTATACCGTTACAACAATATTAAAATGTAAACATAAATTGGAAATAAATTATTTAGAATTTTTTTGTAATTTTCTTATTTTCGTAATAAAAAGGGAGTTACTTGAGTTATTTTTTATTATTTTATTAATACAAAGTAAAGTAACTTAATATTATTTTAGTTTGAAATTTAACCAACTATACTTGTTACTTATGTATGTTATTACGAACAGCTTGTTTAATTATGATTATTATGTATTATCAAGGGAAAGTTATCTACGTATCCAATCAATAGGTTACATTAATTCAGTGCACAAATGTGATCCATGTTCAATTTTGTATAAGTCTAACACTGATTTTTTGAACTTCAAACCTTTGGTCAAGGACAGTTGATTTGATTAGTATACAGCTGATGACGAATTAAAAATTAAATGTAATTATTTAAAAAAAGGTGTATACATATTTCGAAACACCTTTTAAACTTGTTATAAAATATGCCTTGGGTTCAATTGACTTATCAAAATTAAAATTTTAGAAAATACAGAGAGGAAGACATGGCCAACGAGTTATACCAAATAAAACTTATACAAATTAATTACCTATTAAAGAAGCTAAAATTAAGGATTTGTTGTTATTATGTAAAATGGAACTAGTAATAAAATCTCATACTCATTCTATGAAAAATTATCTAATTAAGAATTATAAAAATTATTTTATTTGTTTTTTTATTATTTATTTTTATAATTTATTATAATATAAAATTCTTATTTTGTATTGAGAAACAATAATATAAAGACAAATTGAGTTTCTATGTCAGAACTTTCAAAATTATTTTATTATTAAATATTAATTTTTATAATTTTATAAAATTGTTATTGTTTCTAAATCAGAACTCTAAAATAATTATATTTGTTATTCTTTAATGAAAAATAATAGAGAGTTACAACTTATGAATTTTATTTTTGTTTTCATCGAAAATAGTTGTAACTTGAAATACTGTTTTTTTTGTACTGTCGTAACTTAAAAAAAATCTATAATTTGTAACAAAATTAATCAAAAATAAGTTGTAGGTTCATATAGACAATATTTTGGACATTTTTCAAAACAATAGATTTAGTCTCTAAATTACAATGTAATGTTAATGTATTATTTCTGCTGAAAAGTTTTTTCCCACTGAACAGAAAACATATGAATATGTACCGACAACTTGAGTAATTCAAATTTTCACGCAGTTCTTATGAGCATGCTAAAGAAAACTTTTTTTTTTTTAGATTTTTGTTTCTTTGGTCTGAGTTTTTTCAATTTTCATAATTAACTGTACGGCAGCAAGCTATGTACTTATATTTATTTTTTCCTGGCAGTAATGTGTACAATTAAGTAACAGTCTTGGCATTTTTCTGTACGATTTTATGTTAATTTCTTATAAGATACTTCATGATTGTAATAGTTTAAAAAATAAATACTAATTCTCTGCCAAAAAAAAAAAAAAAAAATTGCTTTTTATTTAATGTTTACTTATTAGTGTCAAGAAATCCTATTTAAGCTGTATGAATCCATTGTCTGGCTTACTAGCTGTATTAATTATATTCTATGAATGTAATTGTCGAGATTAATTGTTATACAAAGTTTCAATAAAAAAAAAAAAATATAAAAAAAAATAAAAATATTCTATGTATGATATAAATATACTCATTTGAGAATTAGCGAAACGCATTAAATACATTATAAGTATAAATAAATTTAATTTATTTCAAATATTTATAATTTATTGAATTTATTGTATTAAAATGTTTATAATACTACATAATCGAGATATTGTATATTTATACATTTTAGTTGACTTACTTTACATCATTGTTTCCCAACCTTTTTACTACTACGGACCGCTTCGACAATATTTTATTGGTCGCGGAACACCTCAATTTTACGAAAACTAGGAATACCTTTTTTTTGCTCATTAACAAAAATACACAACATTTCTTGAAAAAATGTTAATTTTTATTATTTTACTTTACATTTTATTACTTTACTTCACTAATATATAATTATACTTAACTATACTAAATAATTTACTTAGTGTGATTTTTGTGACTGTATTTCTTTGACCAGTTTTTCAATTCTCGGATGAATGTTACTTATAGCTAAACGCATGTGGTCACTTATGTCCAAGCGATTCCTCTGCTTATTTTTGATTACAAGTAGATTATAAAATCCTTTTTCCACAAATATGTAGTTGATAATACTAGTAAATAACGTAAGGCGATTTACCGAAGTTGAATATGTAATGCTACCCTTCTGCAATTTGTGTACAGAAAAATGTATGTCGGTTATATTCTTTCAATGTTATGTTAAACTAACGACATAACAACCATACCGGAAAAACATATTTGATTTAACGAACAATGACTAGTAGATTAAGAACAATAGATTTTAACATTGTGTTTTTATTATAATTAAAGTTCCTATCATATGGTTTTATATTTTTACTATTGTTATAAAAAATATTACGAGGTTATTCGTTGTATATGAAAAATATTTAGGTTATTATTAATTTTTTATACATATAAAATAATATTGGCAATATTATGAATATACATTTAAAAAAATATATTGAAGTATAGAATTCTTGATTGGTTTTAGTTTGGTAGTTGAATTAATGCAACATTCAAAAGAGATATATGTTACTTACTTGTCTTACTTGTTAGCGTAGATACTCTAAAAAGAAAATAATAGAGCTAAAATGATTACTTTTAACAAACATTTTATTAGTATCTAAGCTTTCCATCGATTTATAGATAAAATATTTTTATTTTTAATGATTTTACTCGATAAGAACCCTTATTTTATTGAACAGCAGTACCTATATTTATTGTTTCATTATAAGTAATATTGACTATATTTTAAAAATTATCTATTTCTTTATTTAAGTCATCTTTATTAAACCTAGTGATATGATTAAAAATATTTTCCTATTATAATTTCTTAAGTAAATGTATATTTTTTAATGTAATGCTGACGTTAAGTTTGAAATTTATAATATTCGTTGGCTGTAGTATATAATTAGTTGTTAACTCTTAAAAAGTTATATACTCGTATTATAATCAATATTTTATTTTATTAAGTTTAATATTTTATATAGTATTAAATTCCATTTACCAAAACTTGTACTCAAATTCAAATATAGGTTTGTTTAACAAAAATCTATTTTTAACAAAAAACTTAATATCCGGTACGTCATAGCTTGGAACTTGATTTAATTGGTGTTCGCCCTGGAAACTTGCAAATTAGTGTTTTTACTTAGCACTGTAATTTTATTGAATTAAAAGGTCGTTATAAAGTATTTTATTCAAAATTATTGATTGTACTAAGGTATATTTAAAGTATGTAACAATATTTATTTTTAATCAATTTATAGGATAATGAAATTAATGAAATTTTAATTTTCGAATGATAGAATCAATTGAAAAAATTAACAAACCATACTTTAATATATTCCAATAACTTTAAAATTATAACCATGGTACATTTTAGTCTTTTTTATTGTATTGTAGAAGTAAATTATTTATTTATCAAAAGTTGTTGCAGATACAATATTAATAAAATATAGCCGTGAGACTCATATACATAATTTTTATAATACACTTCTTCTTCTTCTTCTTCTTCTTCTTCTACTTCGCCTTCCTCCCAACTATTTGGGGTCAGCCACCCTTGTTCTACACCTCCACTTTACTCGGTCAATCACATCTCCTCTGCACACACCGACAGCCCTCATGTCATTCTCCAAAGTCTCCAACCATCTCTTTTTTGGTCTTCCTCTTCCTCTTTTCCCTTCAACGTCCATCTTCATAACCACTCTTACTGCATTCGTTTCCTCTCGCCTCATCACATGCCCAAACCATCTCAGCCTATTTTCTCTCATCTTGTCCACAATTGGCGCTACACCAACACTACCTCTCACGTATTCATTCCTTATTCTATCTTCTCTTGTCACTCCACTCAACCATCTAAGCATTCTCATTTCCGCGACACTCATACTTTGTTCTATTCTCCTGTTAACCGCCCAACACTCTGAACCATACAGCATAGTTGGTCTCACTACACTTTTATAAAGTATAAGTGTATTTTTATAATACACTTAGTATTTTAAAATATGTGACTTAATGTTTTGATTTTATTAAAATAATTTTAGTAAAATAATAAGGATACAAATCTTTTCAATTATGTCTCAGTAATAAATTTGTTAGTAGTTATATTTTGGTTATTATTGTGTAACTTATAAGTTACAAGTTTGAATTTTACTTAATTCACTCAAATTTCTGTTTTTACTAATAAAACAAATTATTTTCTTTATGTCTTACCTAACTTAAATTTAATATTTAAATAATTTACACGAGATTTTGTTTTGATAATTATTTTTCTTACACTTTATTTGGCTCTTAACTCACTTATTTTAAATGTCACTTACACTATATCCTTTATATCATGTATTTAATTGAGAAAATAGTTAAAAGTAAGTGCATGCTTCAAAATTATCGCTGACGTGTTGACATAATTACGTGGGTCAATTAAATAATGGTGACATAATTCTGTAGTTTCCCTAACAAATAGTCCAGTTCACTGTCATTTACTCTAATATAATTTTGATGTTTTCCATAATTCTATCTTGACTATACTCTGAATTTAAGTAATCCGTTTTTGTTATTTTTTGTATATTTGCATACAAAACATTTACATTGATACGAGATGTAATTTATACAGTAAAATTGACGCTTGCAACTATTGTTTAGAGTGTAAATAGATAGGGAGAGACAACTGATTTTTATAGTACTATGAACCGGATATTTGGAAAAACGAATAAGAGCATGAGTTAATTTGAACGAAAACTCATGTTGCAAAAACCCTTCTTGTTTTTACTTAAGACCCCATGAATGTCTTATTATGTATACAACTTTGGCATAATTTGTTTTGGATGAATTTATTTTTGTTCTGATTTGCTTGCTACTTATTTAATTTCTTTCTCACTAAAGAACCGTCATCCAAGCATTCTAAGTTTTTCTAATGACGTAAAAATATTGTAATAATATTATAATAATTATATACAATAATAGTTATGTGGATATTAGGATCTAATATTTACTTGTAACCTACTTATTTTTTAATTTTGATTTTATATTCCAACATTTGAAGACCAAAAAATTGTTTTAGACTAGTATCATTTTTCTAGTTTTATATTATTATGTATATATATCCTTTTTTGGCTATGTATAGTACATGAAAAACTTTGTTATTGGATTTAAAATAGTTAATATTTCATTAATTTTCTATTATTAGGTTTAATAAATATTGCTTATGACTGATAACTGATAAATTGGCTTTTTAAAACATATTTGTACTTAAATGTTCAGTCTAATAAATGTATAAATGCATTTAAGGTATTAATATACACATGTATTAGTACACTAATAGACATGTAAGAAAATTTTATAAATAATTATAGTCATATATTCACAATAAATGAAGTTGAAGTATTGATTGGACATAGAATATATATTATAATTTATAGATTGAATGATGCATGCAGAAAAATATTAATAAACCGACCATAGTAACACATAACTGATTTTTTAATTGTGTACGTTCGTTGATAGTGTTTTTCTTTTTCAGACAAACAAACGTAATATAAATGTTTATCGAAGAACCATTTATCAAATCGTGTCGTTTGGGATTTGTCGTTGCTGATACGTATTGAAGAAACGCGATCAAATGGTTGTAAAGTGACCCGAACGTATTGTTCTTTGGAAAGAAATGGCAATCGGTACGGTGATTTTTACGTCTTATTTAGATTGTGTGCATATGATTATAATTGTGACTTAATATTTAGCGAAATTAATCTGAGACATGGTTCTGTGGTTTTCGCAAGATCGATCTCTGATGACCTTCGCTGAGTATATCGCAATATGTAGGATATTTATAAAATAACTCCTAAGTATCTATGGTAATATCCCTTGGAGCGTGTACCTTTTCTACACTATATAGTTTAACTTTTTTAACCCTTTCAGTACCGAGGTATACATAAAAAGAAACATGATTTTCTTAAGTAATTTATTATTTTAAAAACCATAATGTAAGTCGGTTAACGGCTTTACTTTTCCGGAGAAAAGTAAAATTCATCACTTGCTCAAGATCACGCTGATTTGTAAACTCTTCTGAAAAATTGAACATACTGCGATTCCGAATGAAAAATGTAGCGGTTGTGTCTTATCGATACATTTAAAAACTAGGGAGTTATTTGTGTATGATACCTTACATATTATTTTACGCGGCAGACAGTTATAACGCCTTACCTAATAATAACAGTGCTACTAAATGTACTAAATTGTAATATTATATTATGTTTGTTTGGTGAACCATTTGTTATGCGTGCTGCAGACGTGGTACGGACGTTACGGCAGAAAATCATTGCCGTTTGTCGGAAGCTGGGCATTGGCGTGTGTCTGCGCACCGTAGTGTTGATATTTTGTCTCACGTTCTTCTGGGTACAGTTGCATATGTCCGACGTAGCCGATAACGAAGCTATACAGATATTGGCAAAGCCGGACGGGCTACTGGACGCTAACGATTCCATGTTGCAACTGGTTCCACAGGTGTGCGAGATTTGTATAAATAATAGTTATTATTATGATGATATAGTCATAATAACGATATATACATACCACCTATTATTATGTACAACGCGAATCCATTATTGTTATAATGTATAGGGTTATTTTTTCTTAGCGTGCCAGGTTATGTCTAGAGAAATATCAGTGTTATATATATTTTTTTTTTTTACTTTTACGTAGGTACCGCTATATTGGTTATAATTATATCTTAGACTAGAGATGACTAAATTTATGATATGATAAATAAGAAGTTACTCTCTTCCTTGTTACTTGAATACATTTATTTATAGCCGATTATACTTAAAACTAACTGGGTAATTAAATTATATTTTTTTATTTTTTATATATATATATATATATATATATATATTTATGTGTAGTTATAAGAATTTTAATAGAGAGGAATAGAGAGGATTGGTTACTACGACAAGGCCTTGCCTTTAGAAACTAATGATGATGATCAGAATTTTAAAAATATAATCTCTTTTAGGATTTAAAATTGTTAAATGAAAAGCAAATATTGATACTTTTTTACGCTTAACTAACTTAAGTAAAATAATCATCAAAAAATAGTATTCAATGCATTTCATTGAAAAACTGAAAAAAAAAAATAGTTTTTTATTTTTTCTTAGCATTGAACGCGTACTAAAAAAAATTCACTTTATGGCAACACATGTGTTGATTAACACTATAAGTATAAGACTATATTTGCATTTATATTAATGATTAATATATTTGTAAGGTTCATAATGCGTTTTTGTATATTTATAGTTAAACCGTAAACTGATATGCATTGAACTGTGTTTGTTTTCGCTGTGCCTATTGATTTTTATATTTATATATCGTTGTTATAATGTGCTTAATAACAGTGGTATGATGCAAACAGTTGACCAATTGCCATTTCATATGAAATGCACATTGTCTTACGATCTGTTTTCTTATTCCTTTCAGCATTTGCACAAGTACCTGGTGGCATCGCCTCAGCGCGATCGTCCACATCAAGCTATACTGCCCGGAAACGCCAGCGAACACGTTGCGACGACTACCAGTCTCAATGCTTCTGAAATTCGACGCCTGATCTATCAACAAAACTCGAAACAGGCCGTATACAACGAGGATGTCTACGGCCCATTACAAAACGATTCTCTAGTCATTGTTATCCAAGTATGTGACCATAGACTATTATATAGTACTAGCTGAATTACTCGGCTTCGCCCGTGTGTAGTTTTTGTTTTATCAAAATAAAATTCTTAAATCAACACAAATTTTTGTGTTTTAAAAAAATGTATTTTACTTAATGCTATCAAGTGCTAAATAGTAGTAGTTGCTGAATTTTAAAGACAAAAAAAATAATAATAATATATCCGTTATCGGATGAATCAACGGTTTGCCTCGATATATTTCCGTCGTCGGAACGTTTTTCAAACGGACCGTTTATCGAGACTATATGTATAACATTTTACACTTTTTATATTTCGTATCCGATTACTTTTATCCGGTACCCATTATTTAGATTTTTTGGTAGTATTTGTAGTAATTAGTAAGTAGTCAATTTGTGTTCATCGTCGTCGTGACTATTTTTTGTTTAAATTTTTTCTCTACAACTAAAAAAATCCGATCCGTTTCCGTTGCCGAGGCCTAACACATTTATCGCATTTCGATAAGAAATGTATTATTATTTTTTGATAATAGAACCCTTGGATATTTCAATTTATTGCCATATTTCCTGTTATCGGCGACTGCTATTGTTATTATTATATGAATATAGATACAGAAATTACACGTAAAAATTTATTTTTGCCGATTTAAACCCTTTAAATTCAAAAATCGGGCGACGTGGTGACACTGAGGAATGTATTTGGAAGAACTCTGTGAAAAAAAATTAGAAAAAAGTTAAATAGTGTTGTCACAAAATTGGTACATAAAAAATCCCTGTTCTTTTATATATATAAGGATTGTGTTGTGCAATGTTGATGGATAAAAATTACACAGTACGTTTCGTTATTTGACGTCAGACTACTGTCTATACTTAAGCAAACACTGTCTCTTATATCGATGGTGGATATAGAGTTACATTTTTGGAGGGGGGGCAAATGAGTAAACACCTGACGAAACTCCATTGCGGATATTCCAAGAATTTCACGTTCAAAGGTGAACTGTAAAGAGCTTTGATTCCCATACCCTTTCACCCTCACTGATAAATACACAACAACGTTTACTAATTTCTGTATATAATTTACAAATTAGTTTTAAACTTAGTGTTATTATATACGAGTAAAATCGATTTTACTTACGAAATTATTGCTAGTTCACTTATTATTATTATTTAGGTATTTTATTATGATCCTTTCAAATATATTGATTAAAATTAAAAGTGATGTTTGCTAAAAATTTTATTTTAGTTTGAGTTTTAAATTCTAGTACATTTAAATACATATCTCTAAATTCATAAGATTACACATAAGAATTTAAACAATAATTTTATAATAATTATATATCATAGTGTTGAAAATACATACATACATATTCTTATTCCATATGAATTATAATTATTATTATTATTTAGGTCCATACGCGTATCATGTATCTCCGACACACCATAGTGAGTTTGGCCCGAGCACGGGGCATCGAAAATGCATTGTTAATATTCAGTCACGACCATTACGACGAGCAAATAAACGAACTGATACAGATGATCGACTTTTGCAAAACCATGCAAATATTTTATCCATATTCCATACAAACGAATCCTTTCTCGTTTCCTGGTGAATCGCCGGATGACTGCCCCAGGGACATTACCAAATCGGAGTAATTATTTCATCAACAACCGAATTATGAACTTGTTACGAATTATGGTTTACTCAATATGAAATTTATCTCTGTTTGGATGTAGAGCAATCAAACGCAAGTGTATTAACGCCATGCATCCGGATCAATATGGTCATTATCGAGAAGCAAAGTTTACCCAAACCAAACATCATTGGTGGTGGAAAGCAAACAGGGTATTCAACGAGTTGGATGTTGTTAGTAATTACTCAGGTATGGACTCATTGCATTTTTGTTTGTTTATTCATCCGAGTAATTCACTATTTTATTGTTTGGATGTCATTGATTTCAGGTCCAATACTATTTTTGGAAGACGACCATTATGTAGCTGAAGATTTCATTTACATGCTTAAGTTGATGGAAAAATCATGCAGAGTGGCGTGCCCACAGTGTAGTATATTGTCATTAGGAACTTACTTGAAGACATACAATTTTTACGGAGAAGCAAAGGTGCGTTTTCATTTTTTATTTTTATCATTTCTCATAATTGTTTACCTGCATACTAATTAATATTCAGATGACTCTCATGAATTTTATATTTAAAATAACATATGGTGTTAATTGAAAAAATTTTTCATTTTGACTGCTGCTGTTATGGATCGATTTTTGAAACACGTAATACCTACATATATAAAATAATAATAAAAATCGTCAAATTATAGAAGGATATTTTAAGGGTAATACGTCGACAACAAATATTTGCAGCAGAATTAACACCGCCGTCTTGGAGCTTTAAAATAGTTCCTTCATTTTCACATTACGATAAGGTTAAGCAATATCTCCTAATTAATATGTTTTTATTTTACTGCATGACAAATTATCGAATATTCATTGACTATCTAACCGTTTTCATTTAACTTCAAATTACCACTGCATTTTAGTTTTTGAATTTTTTCCTAAATTTTAACCATTTCAACAAAAAAATTTTTCTTTCTTAGTTTTTGATTTGATATTTGAAAGCATGCTTTTATTGTATTAATAATATTAACTGCTATTTTATGTATTTTTTTTTTTTTTTTTTAAAAAATACCTATTTTGCAGAATCGCTTATCATTTGATTTTAGTAAATGCCTACCTTACTCTTTTTATACGTAGGTGTAAAAAAGTTTACAAAGAATCATAATTGAGATTATAATATTCAAATACATTTGTTTTTATGAGTAAATAGTAATTTAAGCGCTTTAAATCATGAATTGTTCGTAATTAGCTAGTAGTCTTCGTGAAAAACCGTAATGCAGTTTTTCAATACATTTAGTTTATAAATAAAAGGTATTCTGATCCCAAAGATTTTTGTGTTTATAATAAAATAAAAATACAGTTAATTCATGAACTGTTCGTACCATCTACATAAAACTTTAATTTAATTTTAACAAAACACGCAATTATTTCACCAATTATATGTATAAACTTAATACTACCGAATGTCTATTTAGCTCGATTAATTATATTTATGTAGGGTTTAATAGTAATCATTATTTTTAGTTTTTTCTTTACTGAGTATTTAAGTTAATTTTATTTATGCAATATATTTGATAATGTATAAAAGAATGTGTTTTTGGTGAGTTGATTAAAAAAGTATGGATGAAATTAAATAATATTTATTTAAATTATTACAAATGTATGTTTGCATTATCTCTAAAAACAATATATTTTCTATAATTATATTTCTGTTTCAATATTATGGTATTAAAATTATGCAACATACTTTAAAATACATAAACATAATTAAAGTATTAATTTCTTATGGAAAAAAATTATCATAATCAATAATGTATATACTAAACAATTTAATACCAAAATATTAAATAGTTGAATGATTTTCTGCCATTATTTATTTGTGAAATTAATCAATATCTTAAAATATTTATACTATTTATTATTCAAATTATAAAGTTGAATTTGTAATTTATTTTATCTATGTATATATTATAAAAACCATAGTTAAGTCTTACTGCACTGTAATTACTGTATAATATGTTGGATTCAATTTTTTAAGAAGTAAAATCAAACATTTTTAGTTAAACTTCAATTTATTTAAATTATTAAGTGTATACATTTTAAGAAGAAGTTAGCCAATTGTTGTCAAAAATAATTCAACTTTGTCTTCAATTTATCCTGAACTTCATTTAGTTTTAAAATATAGAAAATGGTATCTAGCTACAAGTTTAAAAATTAAGTATTTATGATTTATTAAAATATATCTTGGTCAATTAAAACTGAATTCATAATTTATTGATGATAGTTATATTGTATTTAACTCTTTTAAATTTACTTTAAAATGTATTATTTAATTTAGTTAATAATATTTAATTTTGGAGTTCCATAATTTATTTAATTTTTTATTGTTACAGAGAATATCATAATTAGTATTTAACCTATAAGTGTTTTTAAGCATGTAGATTATGTTAAATGTTGTGTTTTTATTAAAAAAAAAAAAAAATTGTGTAAGCCAATGAATGATATTTTAGGCTAAATAAAATTTTTATTTTTATAATTTATGTCATGCTTTCAATTTTTTTAGGCTGAAATATCTCAATGGATTAGTAGTAAGCATAATATGGGGTATGGCATACAATCGTACAGTTTGGAAACAATTTGTTGATTGTGCCGATACATTTTGCAAGTACGATGATTATAATTGGGACTGGAGTTTACAGAGTGTATCCAATAATTGCCTTAGCCACGAATTTAAAGTGTTTGTCCTTAAAGCACCTCGAGTATTTCACATAGGTGAATGGTAAGTAATTATATTAGTGAAGTAACAATCATATGTAAATAATAAAATGAATGTATTTTTTAACAGTGGTGTTCATCATAAAAAAAGTTGTTTCGACATGGCACTCATTGCCAAAGTCCAAAAACTGCTCAGTTCGGTTTACAAATATTTATTTCCAGATAAGTTGGAAGTGACCTATGCGCCTATCAAAAAAAAAGTGTTACGTAAGGGAAATGGTGGATGGGGTGATGTACGTGATCATGAATTGTGTTTGCGTTTGGTAAACCGCCAATGGTGACACTTAGCAGTTTTTATTTTTAACTTTAAAGAACTAGTTAAAGTTCCTATATATTATGAGAGTATAGCCATAATCAGAATATGTTTGTTATTTTTATGCCCTGAACCAACTCATATATTTATTTTCTTGTTTTCTTTTATTATTATTATTATTTATTTTTGTTTGTTTATTATTATTATTTTTTTTTATTGGGTGATTTATATTTTTCATAATTTGTGTATAATACATTGCCATAATCACGCTCAAAATTTTTTATTTATATGTAGTACGGCAACTGTTTTAAGTTATTTTTAAAGCCTGATAAATACTACATTATTTATATATTGGATTATTATATGTATTTATTTTCTATTTAAAATATTATTGTTGATTAAACTATTTGGCATGAACTTACACCCATTGATGTTTTGAAATATTCAGTGAGTGTAACTAATAAGTTTATATTGACATAAAAATAAATAAGTTATGCAATTTTTTTCTATCATTTTCAGAGTTGTTTTAAATTCCTACATTGCATTATTTACCTATAAAAATACCATTTCTAAGACAAGCTTAAGTATATTTTTGAATTTGTTTAAGTGTATAACTTCATTATAAATATTGCCTAAAAATAAAAAAAGGTTGCAAATGATGTAGGTAAATAGTCATTATAATGTACAACTCTGAAATTAAATTTCTAGTCGTTTAAAGAAAATATAAAACTTTAAGTTATGTTAATTTCCCAAATAATAATAGTCATTAGGTTAAGTCTTAAATGTGATTGTCATATTATTATGTAAGAGTAATATAAAAATTGATTTGATGTCTTCCCTATACAGTGAAACTTGTTTTAGATAGATCGATATTGTAACTAAAGCTTTTTTTTAAATAAAAATTATATTTGATCTGGTCATTATTATATTGTGAATATTATACTTGATAAGTCAAATACAAAATAATTTTTTGATTCCTCGCTATCCATAAAGAAGATTCACTGTATTTTTTTATTTTATTTTTTTTTTTTTTTTTTAAACACATTTCATCGTTTTGGAAAAATGACTAATTGGCAAATCAAATATAAATTCATTTAAACCTTTATTATCCAAACCTTGGTGTCATCTGAACCTTCTATTATCCATACCGTGAATAGAGTAACCTAACATTTTTATTTGAAGAACTACTCTAATGTTATAGAGATATAATTATCTTTGGAGAATTTTTCAATTAAAAATGTTTTTTATGATACGTCAAAATATTATACTTTATATAAAATATATATTTGATGGTATATTATACTTATATATATCATGAATAAATTACTATATTCAAATATTATCATATTATCAAATACTAAAAAAATGTATGTAAGTAGGTTTTTTTTTTGTTATCAATCTGAATTATTATTTAAAAATACTAGATATGATCCCAATTGGTTTGGATAAATTAAGTTCAATGATATTTTGATTTTTCAAAAAAAAAAATTTCATAATAGTTTTTTTTTTTTTTTTTTTTATCAATTATTCCACTAATTTATAACACATTAGTTTTTAATAATTATAAGATTGTTAGAAAATAATTGTATGTGCAATGCATTGAATCATTCCTTCATTTCTCTATGTCATTATGTATCTAAGATATCATATGTAAAGATTAGAGTTTAGTATATATTGTAAAAATGAAAGCGCTAAATGTTTAGAATATGTTACAATAATTTTATTATAATTTATATACCACATTGTGTTAACATAAACATAAAATGATGCAGTTTTCTCTTGATACATTCATAAAAATAAATTAATAATCATCTGTTACAATTTTTTCTAACAGATATTTATTGTCTTAAACGAACTGATCATATAAATTTTATTTTTTTAACTTCTTAAACATTTTTTTCGGAATAATAAATAGTTTATTGAAGTACAATTTTTTTAAAAATAGTCATAAACCTTTGTAATGGGCGAACTAATGAGATAATTGCATTGTTTGATGTGTCTTAGTATACAATTGAGTGCACTTTATTATACTCAGCTAGGTTACATGAAACTTGGGCAATATATATTTTTATACTCAATTTAACTGTTGTATCATTGTCCAAATTGTTTATGTGCAGTTTTGCAATCAATTATTCATCTTCAATAATGCTTGTATACTATTGTAATTAATCTTTTCATTCCTATTAATTGATGATTCAAACAAAAGACATAAGTTATAATTTTTATAAATATATATATTCATAATTTATACAAAATAGTATTTGCAATATTTTTTTAAAATATTATTTGGCATTTTTAAAAAGCAATTGATTGTACAATAAAATTGTATTTATGTTGTATTGCTTATAATATTAGACCTCATGTGAATTTATTATTTTTTATTTTTAATTAAGACTAAAAATTAAATGCTAAATCCAATCCATATTTTTAAAAGATTGTTTATGCTATGAAACTGAAAAAAAAAAAAAATAACACTACTCATTATTACTAACCAATGGTGATTTCAGTACCTATGGTATGCTAATAAATGTTGTAAAAGTCTTAGTTACTGTATTCCATTATAATATACTGTAATTATTATTTGTTGAATTACACAGAAACCTATATTCCAAAATAAATTTGTTTTGTTTATTAAAAATATGTTTTTGTTCATTAGTTATGGTGATATTGTAATGAAATAATTCCATTCATCTGTTACCTGAATAAATGATGAACTGTATCTAAATATTTAATTTTGATAATGTTAAAAACCAATTACTTAAGTTGAAAATAATATTAAAGATATTGTTATAAAAACGTTGACTGTGCAGCTTGTAACCATTGCTCCTTATGAAAGATACAAAATCAAATTTAGTATATTTTTCAATTTCAAATCATTTTAAGTTACATTAATCGAAAGACAAAACCTTTAGTCCCTATTGTTATCTACTTAAAGCATATTATATTACAGGCCATCGTTGGTGCCAACCATTCAATTTAGTCAGCTTATTATACATATTTATGTATGATCGCTGTTACTGTAATATTTAATTTATTGAATTTGATTTTGTTTAAAAAAAAAAAAAAAAATAATAGTTATAATAATATTAACTGCATCGTGCAATAGTGTATAAAAATGTATTTTTATTTCTAACACATTTACTTTATGTAACAATGATATTATTGTGTATTTCATCAATGGCATTACTATTAGGTATCTAAGGAAGTCTGCGTGACTAAATGATTAAATTATTTTGAATAATATAAACTTGAGATTATGCAATATGTTTTATGTGTGATAATATAAGAATAATCTTTGTATAAATAAATATAATGAATATTTTCATTTACGTGTTAAGATTGAATAATTTGTTGTATACTTTATAGAATATAAAAAATATTGATTTGAAAAAACAAATAACAATGTTGAGTAATACTATTATATGCTTTACATGTTAAAATATCAAATGACAATGAAGCTGAACATATTTAACTACTGAATGAGGTGTTACCAGTGAAGATTCTATGAATATGTATGGTTATTGTTTATTCTCTGTTGTGATATTCCTATTGTGTTTTTAATTTCGATATTGATTGAATGTAATGTAATCAAATGTATCAGATGAATTATAATAATGTAGAAATCTACTTGATAAGTATGTTTACTACATAAAAAATAACCTATTGATTATTGTCGAATTTCCGCAATGCACGAGTTTTATTTTTATAATTTTCAAAAAAAGTTAAAAAATATTAAATATAATAATTTCCATATTTTATTTTAAATTTCAATTAAATTAATTTTCATTTTTTTTTTTTTGTGAAAGCTGGATCAGTTTATGAAGTTGTTATACAAAAATGGTTCATGCCACATGTGTTGTTTACGGTAGCCAAAGAAATTCGAGGACAATTTAGTGAAGTAGAACTTGATATCAAACGTAAAAAAAAATGTTAGAAAAGCTCCTTCTAGAATGTGTTGCGTGCCGTTAGTTGAGGAAAATGATAAAAGATTGACTCAAAACTTTATTACTATTTATTGAAATATTATAAGTCAAAACATTTACAAAATTATGTGACGAGAAGATGTTTGCTGAGTCCGGACTAAAACACATCTGATTTTTGGTCTGTTAAGAACCACTTATATACTAAGATCAAGTGTAAAACCACTTGATCCGGATGTTTTTTATTATGCATTAAATCACCAATCTTATATTTTAGCGTATTAGTGGTTGATCTCGTAATTTCTATATTTCGCATATTTTCCATTAAGTGGATTAGCATTTATTACTGAGCGCCTAACCATGTCTTGTTAAATGGTTGGTTTTGCGAACTCTATATTCTACAACCTTTCACATGTCACTTTTATGGTAATTTAAGAATTATCAATATTACTTAGTGCCCAATCCTGAAATAGTAAGTTTAAGATTTCTATGTTTCACTTGTCATTTTTATTCATAATAATTTTGTGAATATATTCGTATATCGTTTAGTATTAATGATAGATCTATTCTATTATTTATACAACCCCCTGTTGGTGGTTATCTTGGGAACCTTCATTATATATGTCCGTAACATATATAAAACTAAAATCACAGAATATAACAATAAAATACTTGGATTTAAATTGCCACCAGAACCCATAATATTAACTCGTTGGGGAACATGGTTGGATACCGCCTTATACTAACTACGAACATTTCGAAACGATTGTTCGCATATACTTTAATTAGACGAAAATTATGCCGTTGGTAATCAAACTATGTATATCTCAACCGAGCTTACAAAGTAACTTGGCTTATATCAAATTCACTTTTTAAGTATTAACTGTAACTATTAAACAACTACAAAGACAATACGTTTCATTAACAGATTCACTATAAGTTAAAGAGGATATCGAAATTATGTAATTTACACGAACCACATGGAATCGTAGTGTCAAAAAAACTTGATCAAGTATTAATAAAAAACAAGGGTTTAAATAGTTTAAAACAAATACCTAAAATTATCACTGGAAGAGGGTCCATAGACGTTAATTTACTAGTTGAAGACATGTAATGATCTGGTTTTATGCTCCCATTACTTACATCAACGTGGAACGTTAATTTTTGACATAAGTGTATTCTACCGATAATAGAAGTCTTCCAGTTCAAAAACATCTTATAGTTCAATGCAATCACAAAGGTAAACATTTTATTAACAACAACAAATGTTTAATAAATATTTACCTGTAGTATATATAAACATGTATTTTTATTTTTCAGAACATTCAAAACCTTAATCTTATTTCTTGAGATTTTGTTTTGTTTTTTATATTAATTAATAATTATATTAAGTTATAATTTTTTTTTTATATTTACATGAAATAAATCCTTTATGTTAATGTATTTTAAGTGTATGATTTTAAGTTTATAAACTTAAAAATATGCACTAAAAATGAATAAAAAAAACACTTAAAATCATTAACTTAAAGGATTTATTTCATGTAAATATAAAAAAAAAATTATAATTTAATATAATTATTAATTAATATAAAAAACAAAACAAAATCTCAAGAAATAAGATTAAGGTTTTGAATGTTCTGAAAAAAAAAAAACATGTTTATATATACTACAGGTAAATATTTATTAAACATTAGTTGTTAATAAAATGTTTAAACCAATAATTATTGGTTCATATATAAGCGCATATTTTAGTTCTTTTTAGTGCTATAAGTCCCCGAACCTTGGTTATAAAATATAAACTATTTATTTTTGAGTTGTTAATAAAATATTAATATATTAATTATAGTTGAATAATTATTTTTTCAAAGGTAACATTTAATATATCACATTAAAAACAAACTTTTGAAGTTTGTTTCATGAATTAATTGTTTTTACATTTTTATTGAATGATAAAAATCAAAACTATTTGGGATAAAACTTTAATAAATATCCAAATAGTAATGAGTTTACAAACCATAACGCGTACCTGACATTTTGTAAATCAAGTAATACCTGTAAAACCAGGGTACACCCTGGACAAGAGCACTAATACAACACACAATGACTTTCACGAGTGTTCTATTTAACAAGACCTTTTAAATAAAATTTAATTAAATAAAAATTTTGTTGAACATTTCTTTCTTTATATTTAACACACATTTTTACATCAATACAATATACATGATAATGAAATTATAAAAAATTTGACTGCTTAACTATCTATTACATATTTTGTATATATAAATTGTAAATTAGCTGGTACCATCAGTCTATAAAAAAAGGAACACTTCTTTAAACAAATGATCCTAATACTACTACAATATGTAAAAATTAAAAACAATAACAATCACAAAAATAATAAAATCATAACACTGTTAGAATGAAAACAAATTACTTAAACGACAAAGGAATTTCTAAGTTAAACTGATCCACAAAAATAAATCTATTAGTTATCACATCATAACATTTATAATATATGTAAATTAAAAGAAAACAATACAAATAAGATATTTGTAAGATAAAAAAATTAATAACATAAATACTCAACTGGCTTTTTTTTTAAATAATTCAATGTCAAATTCTTTAAAGATATCTAAGAAAATTAATGTACATAAAAATAGTACCTATATTAATTAGCATTATTACTGACACTTATACGTATTACATAATGCATTGAATTCAGTTGTTTTCAAATTCTACCTGTTTTGAAACTTTCATTTTTTTTGGAGAGCTTAATATCCGTCTTTTTAATCTATTCAAAAATAAAAAGTAAATTTAATAAAGATTAAATAACTTTTATATAAACGTTTACCCAGATGAAAAGAATTTATTAGACGATCCTGGTGTTTGATATTGACTTCGAGCTGGAGTACTGTGCAATAATTCATTGGATGACATGCAATCAGCTTTTATAAAACTATGCCAAAAACTTTGATGCAACTTCAGTAGTTCTATTACAACCTAATAAAGTAATAATTTTTATAAACTTTAATCAATTATAAGTATTTATGTGCATAATTATAATGAGAAGTATATATTATTAAAATTAATAAAAATACAGATAACTATACTCTATTCACGTTTAGAAGAGACCCAGGCGGTTAACAGTTTTCATCAGCAGCAGACGGCCTACTGTATCTACCACCTGTTTTACAGAGTATATATCATATGCTATATCTATACGCGTAAACCAAATACGTCATAACGCACAGCATCCAAGTCGTCAACCGATAAAGAACCATACATTTTAAATTATGTGTATACGTTTGCAGTTAACACTAGAATGATATGTCGCTCCTGTTGGCGGTGGTAATTAGGACAAAAGTGAGCTACGAAACCACGTCCATGCGCATAAGCCAGCCCTCTGGGTGGCTTCTTAAGTGAATAGAGTATAGCAACACACATATATTAAAAAATAATAACTGTTTGAATTTAAAATTGGATCAATATCGATAGTAAGGTTCAAAAATTAGAACCTATGATTTATTATTAATTAAAATGTAACTTTATATTTAAATTTACATGTATAATTAAGTTTTTAAAAATATTTGAAATCAATCAATTTACTTTAAAAATGATTTCAGATTTATTATGTAAATCATCCAAACTAGTACTTGAAACACCAACAATTGTAGGTCCAAAAACTATAGCAAGACAATTAAAATCCATGGAACATTTTGGTGAACTAGCAACTCTATAAAACAATAATTAATTTTAAAATTATATTCAACAAATTAATATTTTGATAAATAATATACTTTTGCAAATGGAGAATAAGAAAGGCAAGTATTTTGCGATTAGAGACTGGCAATTCAAGTACACCTTGTCTAAGTGAATCAGAAACATCATTTGCTTTACATGCATCAGTCATCTTAGACAAAGCACTCTGTGTTATAAGATGGTTTTCTTGTGAGCGTATGAAGTCCTTAAGACAACTACATAGAACATGAATATCAACATCATATAAATTAGGAACACCTTTACGAAACTTGTCTCTTAAAATTTTCACTTCTTTTTCAGAACCTGATACTCTATATAATCCAACAGTATCCATTCCTCTTCTTTCAATTTCACTGATGCAGTAAACAATCAAAGGTGGGACACCACACTATAGATATAAAAAAAGGACATTGTAAAATTTGTTAAGGAATAATTTATAATTTACAGACATATAAAGCATTGATTTTGTTTTCATCAAGAGTACAAACAACTGGAACGAAATCTTTACATTCTAAATGTGCAATTATCTTACAGTCAAGACATTTTACCATGTAGGTATTAAATTTTATTCTGAAAATTATAGACACAAACAAAATATTTTATAAAAATTATAAGAACATTTTAACATATTATCAACTTTTTAAGGCAATGTCCACAAATTTCAGGAATAACAATCATTTTTTGAACAAAATTGTGTTTCTTCTCAATACTTTGATCAACATGATTATCGTTTATAGGTTTGTAATTTTTTTCAGACTCACTAGAAAATGATTCAACTGAATCTAAAAATAGTTCATAAATAAATAGTAAGATGCAAAGTAAAGTGCAAATTAATTTTTACCACTTAATGATGTAAGCAATGCATCTTTTGAACTTGATGTTGGATGAGCTTTAATTACTGATTTTGCATTAATAGAACCTAAATTCATAGTCACAGTAGTTGTAGCAATAATTTTACCACCATTAACATTTTTAATCTAAAATAATGTAGTAAAATATATATAATACAAAAAGATACATTTTCAAAAAATAAAAACCATGTAAAAATTAAATAAATAAAATGTTTAAATTACCTCATTTGTTTTTGTGTTAACATTAGTATTTGAAGAACGAGATTTTGGTACATTGACTAGTGGTACATTATTATATTTGACATTTTTTATTACATTTTCACAAGAACTATCTTCAGAATAACTATAGCTTATATCTGATAATAAGGCATCTGAAAAATAAAATAAAATAGAATATTATATAGATATAATGTAATAATGTTATTAAAATGTCAGCTATTGTTAAAATTTAACAAATTGTAGTCGAAAAATCTTAAGGAAAGAAAACTTTAATCTTTAATATTTACTGTTGAAATATTAAAATGATTAATATTTTATCAAAACCATAAGAATTAAAACTAAAAATATCAATTTGATAGATGATATAATTTACCAGTGTTATTAAGATTCCTTTTTCCATCTAGTGCACAATCTGAATGATTATTTTGTGAATATGGAGTAAAAGTTTTATCATCAGGTTTTTTAAAAACCGAATATAATTGTTTTATTTGAGACTCCTACATTGAAAATTAAAAAAAAAATCTATAATAGAAATCATTTTGAGAATATATTTATAACTATTTTCTACTTATTTAATATTTAATCACAATTAAAATGTATAATAATAATTTAAATTTTATGCAAACCAAGGATTTTTTTTCAATTTCAAGTTTTCCTTTTTCTACTTGAACTTCATCTAATAAACGAGCAGAAGTTTTAAGTTTATATGTCAATTTAGTACATTCATCTTGAACAGCTTCTAATGTGTTCTTGATAGTTTTTTTGTCATTTTCGCTTTCATTTATTTGATGTGCTAAGTCATCAATGGTTTTTAATTTTAGCATATAATCTAGCGAACAATAACATGAAATTAAGTACAGTTAACTAACAACTTTGCGACCAACTGAAAATATTCTAAATAATTATAATTATCAAATTCTTAGTTCTTATTTAATCAAATTTGTTTAAGAATAATAAAAATAATAAAATAATGATATGTGGTTGTAAAAGTCTAAAGGTAAACATAATTATTTAATATACCTATGTGTCCTCGGACATCATTACAAATAAAAAGCAAATCAATTTGTATAGATAGTAAATAATTGGCGTGAATAAATACTTTAATTTTCAGAATCAAGTAGTTACCTATATCAATACCCCCAACAAAAAATATCGTAACTCACTTTTACATAATGTTATATACAATATAAACATTCAAAAATATATTCTATTTCTGGATTTCAAAAATTGTATATTTCAAAATTATTAATCAAAATTAGTAATCTTTTAGGTTCTTTCTTAAAATCCACTAAGTAAATAAGTCTTACTCAATTTTCAGGTAACTCTGTAAACCATAAAAAATGGTTTAAAAAAAAAAAAATTGTACAAGTTATGATTGTTTTCAATGAAAAAATAAGAATAAAAATATTAATCAAAAAGCAAGTCTAACTTAGTAATAACAGTTATAAATATTTAATCAAATGACAACTAGTAATTAGAAACTTTCATTGAAATTAAATTACTGATTAAATTAATATTAAAATAAAAAACTGTAATAACACTTTATAATATTAATGTAAAAAATATATCAGAAATAAAACAATATAATAGTATTTTTATTAAACAGTAAAATAATAATTTAATATTATGTAATTCATATTATTTTTGAATTAAGAATTTATAAAAATCATGATAAAATGATTAAATGAGGCTTTTGTTACATAATAATAATAAATCATTAATTATAATTTAATTAACTGGTTTTTTTTCTTTCATTAGGTATAGACTCTCAACGGTACACAATGCTCTTGAAACCTTCTTCTTCTTTCTTAGCCAACATGTTCATGATAATAGTATTTGTTGTACTACTTAAATTGTACTTACTGTAACTGTGTACTTTAATTACTTTATTATCAATTAAAGGTGCAATAACCAGATATATCCACATTTTTCAAAATCATGTTTTGATATAAAAAATATTGAGAAAAAAAATGTCTATTGGTTGGTGCAACAACTTAATACGTCCAATGAATAGTGTCGAAATAAAATAATTAAAACTGATTTTTAAATTTCTGTTGGGTGCAATAAATAGGTATGTTCAGACATATCTATCAAAACATTATATATCCATTTTTTTTTCACTGGGTACAAAAACTAAGTACATCTGGACGTAACTGGTTGTTGCTACCAACACTTCTATTCAAGTTTTGGTATTCTATCAGTCACAATAATCAGGAATAAAGAGTTCGTTTTTTTTAGTAAGTGTAAATTATATAATTATAATGTTATTTTGTATAAGTGATTCTTAATATTATTTAACTGTAAAAGGTAATATAATATAATCTAATTTTACCTAGTTGTTATGACTATTCATTTTAGTTTTATACTTGACAAGTAGTCGAGTAATCTATTGTTAATTTTTATATTTTGTATTAAATAAAATTGTTTTTTCTTATTTTGTTTTATTTATTGAATAATTTATTATGATATTGAAAACCTATTGCTAAAAGTTATAGTTGTATAATAACATAACTATACATATATTTTCAATATTTCTTACTTTCTAGTTGTCTTGTAACTTTTAGTATTACTTATTATAATAAATTACATTTATAAAATATATTGTATCAGTACTTCTCTAATTTTGTTGCTGCATTATGGGACATTGTGTTTTATAACTTAATAGGTGGTTTATACTAATCCAATGACTTAATCTCTAGTTCACTATTTAATTACAAAATAATATGATTAATACACATATTGATAATAGATGATACAAACTACAATAAAATATTTTGATATTAAGATGACTCCAATAACCAGTTATGTCCAAAAACAAAATTGTACATAAATGGTTTTTGTAACCATTGAAAATATAGTTATCATAGGTTTTCAGTTTTTATAAATATTTTTATGGAAATAAAATTTGAACCAACGAAAATAAATTTGATTGATGTATCATATTCTTACAAAAAAAATAATAACACCAAGTTTTTAATTTATGTTTCATTAACCAATTTTATTGATAGTTTTTTATGTTTCCTGAATAATTTTGAAAAATTGACGTACATGGTTATTGCACCGGGGCCTTCAATTGATGTTTAATCCAATTTTCTATCAAAGGTTTAAAATCTAAAAAATCCTAATATAAATTATGTAACTTTTATTAGTTAATATCAATTGCGAATGATTGAGCAAAAACCCTCAAAGGTAAGCCATAAAGTAATTATTACTCGGTTATATACTCTATGTGGTAAGTAAACAAAAATCTAAAAATAGAATTTTAATATTCTAATTGGTATAGTTGATATTCTTGTTTAAATTCAGTAGTCGACTTTATTCGCCGAAAATCATCGTTTCAGTATTTATATAGAACACCATTTTACAATGACTTTGGTTATGGTTGATATTGTTATCGTGGAAAAATGTGGTCTAAAAAATAGCGTTACTAATTCAAAAATAAATAAAAGAGAGTTACGATACTCTTTATGGGAGCATCGATATCACAAATACCAAAACGCAAATCGTACCTACCGTTTTCTGTAGTGGTAATGGCCCACAGAAAAATTCTAGATTAAATGTTTGCAACGATGTTGCTGCTTTTTAAAACTTTCATTGTTCACATATACATGGGAACTTTGATTTAAATAAAACATTTTAAAAAAAAAAATCTGACCCACGGCTAAGAACCAAAAACTTTTTCAAACGGCACGCATCGTCATCAAATCACTAATCTTAGTAACCATCGAGTACACAACTTACCTCTTTCGGTCGCGGTATCCAACAACTTAAGTGTGCTGTTAACGAACAAATCGTACTGCAGCGCGAGGGACTTGACGTGTTCTTCCATTATGATAATTAAATTTCAAAACGAATTACTTGAAACGGTTATTTATTGAATTGTTATAGGGCCGTCGAACGTACAAGGAACACAAGATCACGTCTCAAAAGGAAATACCACACAAATGACGAAGTTGTAGTCTATTTTTATGGACAATCAACAATATAATCGTAAGCCGCTGTTCAAGTCTTGAACGAAACGAGTGTCGACCGCCGCGTAATCTGACGGCCAAATAGTCTATAGTACGCATGTCGCGTTATTAAAATGATTTCGTTTTTTTTTTTTTTTGTTTAATTTATTATATTTTCTAAACTGAATAGTTTAAAAATCAACGCTAGGAGCTCGAGAAACCTGGAAACACATACGCTCACTAATAAGTTATAATATCATAAAAATAAATGTGTTCAATAAAATATTAATGAGATTGTAATAAAATAAAATATCAAAAGTTCGAAATTACGCCCGACGTAATAACGGCGTTTGAATTTCAACGGTAAATTTTCGGGTCGTGAACTTCGTTCGGGCAACAAAATGGCTGATGATAATACTATAACTATAGATACATGGCTTGTTGTGAAAATCAATGAGCCAATTAAAACGAACGCGATCGATAAAAATCGGTATAAATATATAAAAATTATATTAACAAATAATATTTTAATATACTAATATTATTATTTATAATTTCAATAGTATCGATCGTTGTTCACACATTCTGATAAAATAGATGCACACATTACACTATGTAATTGTATCATGAAATCATATCATAAATTACATATTTAATCTATGATCATATACAGTGAGAAAGAGGTGTTCACGTCCAATTATCTAATAATACTCTTTATCTAATAATAAAGAAAAATACAAATATCTAAATTTGATTTAATAATTTAATTTTAATTGTTTTATCTTTTTTTATTTTGTAAAATAAAATTTAAGTACGACTGAAATTGTTTTTTTTTTTTATATAAAATGTTTTCTTTCCCTTCAATTCAAGTTGATAAAAAAATTTTTGGACTCTACAGATAATTATACAAAATTATGCCCATGTCATCGATCCAAAAAATATATAATATAATAACAATAGAAACAGCAAAAAATCGTGGTAGAAATGATTTAAATGTCTTAAATGCCAGTTAAGCACTAAAAAAAAGTACATACATACAGAATTATTATGATCATAATATATTTTAAGTAATTCCCACTAGGTGACACTGAGTCGCATAAGATTGTCTAACATACAGGGAAAATCAACTCCTATTATAAAGGTCATTATGAGAATATTGTAGCGAGCCGACCTACGAGAGGTCAACAAAATATATCATAGACGAATAAATACTTGAAAAATTTACATCGATAATGTTGCAGTGATGTTGAAATGTATTTGAATAACAAAAAATTATGGTTTAATGCGAAACCAATAAAAATATATAATTAATACAAATGAAAAGTAATTAAATTTAATAGACTACTTGAGAATATTTTAGGACAGAGTAAATAAGCTCTGCCCGAGAATAGTAAAAATTAACTTTCAGAGCTGGTGGTGACTTAAGGTTTTTGCGGGTTTCACGACCAAATGAGCATAGAGGCAATAAGCGGAGTAAGTTAGTTCATTATATTCTGTTCTTAAAACTTGGATAAATGGACACCATATTTATAGTCAACCATTAAGGATAAGGATATGGTCAGAATGGATTATGATGGATGTGGAAGAGTTTTTAATTATTTGTGGACCAGGTAGCCAGGTGGTGCAAATGTACCACATGCGAATTGTAGTAAAATTGAATTTTTCAAATAAATAATAAAATTTAAAAATTCCTTCTGTTATTTTATAATTTATATCTATGATTATGCCTAATATAGTAAATATTAAATATTTATTTTGAGAAACGCGCATCATTTGTCGCACATTAGTACTGGATAGAGTCACAAAAGAGTGGCAATACCAAGCAGGATGCGTCTATATTTACACTTATTATAGTCATTCATGATATTATTAATTTCGTTATCGGTGAAACAGTATTATGGGTATGTTCAATGTTGGTGTAAACTGAATGTTTTAATAAAATACTATGTTAGTTATAAGTACGGTTGTCCACTTAGATTTTTAATTTTACTAATGTTGACTGATGTTATTACATATAAATATAATATTATAACAATATAACATTATAACAATATAACAATATAATTATTACATGAAGAGTTTTGATACGTTATGTAACGTTATTACAATTATGTAATAATTGTGGTATTAATTTATTATTACGAATTACGACTATTCAGTATGTCATTTCACCGACGGACTTTTCGCCGCCGTTATTTTCTCCGCTTTCCTATTTTTTTTTTCGTATAACGTCAATAAAAAAATTATGGTTTGTCACAAAATTTTGAAATTTTGATACAATGTACATTGTTTTTACTTGTGTAAAAAAAATCTCAAAAATCCGTAGTCACAATTTTTAAAAATAAACGTTTGAATTTGAAATATTGATAAAAGTCACGAGATCTGCCAATTTTTTATGGTTAAAAGTTGATAAACATTCCTATATGTATACTCAAGACTTGAAAATGTATTATAATGTACTAGAGAAGTTGCTCTTTCCAGCGAACCAAAAAAGTTTACCGGAGCATCAGAAAAAAATGTTGTTAGCGTTAGAAAATTTTATTTTGATGAAATCAAGTGTTACCGCGATAAAATCCAAAATCGTTAAAAATGTACACCATCTATAGAGAAAATCTATGTAAATATTTAGTGAATTTTAAGTTTATTACGATTATTACGTTTTGGAATATTTGGGGATTCAAAACCGATCGTTTTATTGACGAAAACATGCCAACTTTTGTCCATTGTACTGATGTAACTACTTTTGCGATAAGAAATCTGAAAACATATTTTTATTCGTTATGAAGTTTATTTGTGATCGATCATCGCATTTTTTTAAATTTTGGCTCTTATCCCCCCCTTACATTTGATTTAAAAACTAACAATTTTTGAATTTTTAAACAGTGAATAAACCGAATTAAAAAAAAAAAATCAAAAAAATGGGATGATCGATCACAAGTAAACTTCATAACAAATTCAAAAGTGTTTTCAGATTTCTTATCGCATAAGTAGTTACATCGGTACAGTGGACAAAAAGTACATGCTTTCAACAAATAATCTCCGTTCGTAAGCGACGCCGTGCGCGACATTTGGTGACTTGCTCGTGTGCGTGCGGATGTGGTTCCCTCTCGCCACAAACTATTTATATCAATACGATTACGAAACGTCGTTATCGACGGTCACCGGCTATTCTATGAACACGGTTCACTGGCGCCAAATTATTATTTTTTTTTATATTTTTTTTCTGTGCGGTGAGCTAATGAATAAACAATTAAAAAATAAAATAAGTTTTTTTTACTTATAAAATTATTTAATTGAATAGCGTTTTCTTTTCAAATAAACATTTTTTAATTGATTTGTACAATGGAAAACGATCTAGTAACAAGAAAAAAAAAAGAGAGTTAGATTGTCCAAATTAAAAAAACAAAAAGGACATATAGAAGCGATACACAAATGGCGTTTAAATTGCATACATAATACAGTAAGTTAAATTGTAATTATTTGTATTCTTTGAATGTTATTTTTAGTTTTTATTTTAAACATTTTTCTGTGTTTTTATGCGTGGCTATGCAGGAAAACTCTGATTCTTCGACACCGCAATATCAACCACATAGCAATGACAATATTCTAGACCAGAGTAGTTCTACAATGTTCGTATTTACATAATTCAGTTTGTTATTATTAATAAAGTAATATATAAAATTTATATTTTTATAAAGGACGTTGCAAACCCAATCAATTTTTATTAAAACGACCTATGTGGCTGACAAAAATTTTGGTACTAGAAGTTGTTTAATTTTTTAAAATATGTTAAGATGCTTGGATTGGTAAACAAGTTTACTTTGTATCGATTAGAGCACATTTTTAATATTTTTTAATATACTTAACTTTACAAATTTACAAATTTTAAAAATTATTCATGTTTATTCATTGTCAAGAATTTACTAAAATTGAAAAATTGCTCCAACCGATGCAAAGTAAACTTCTTTATGCATTCATACATTTTTAAATTTTTTATATTGAGCCACTAGAAGTACTCAAATTTTTGTCCTACATATAGCTATTTTACGTTCATAAATTAGTTTTTAATATTTTGATCCAAATTAATATTGACATTTGCATTTAAAGTTTAAAGTTCAAATTTTAACGAAAATCATTATTTTAACGTAAAATACCGAATTTTTCGATTAAAATCCTAATAAAGTTGTTAATTATTAATACCCGGTAATTATTTATAATGATTTTATTATTTAGTGAAGAAATAAACGATGATAATGGATGTGAAAGTAATAACGTAGAGACCGTAGAGTCATCACATATGAATATGTTAGATTCATCTGATCGATCAGTCATATTTGACCGTAAAAATGAAAAAGAACCAAAAGATGAGTGAGTTATAAAATATGTATATTACATTTATTTTTTCTAAGATAAATCTAATCAAAATTAAAATATAATTTAATTATGATAAGAGTATACGGCCGTGTTTCAAAGCATTTATTATATTTTTTAACTACCACATGGTTTCTAAAATTGTACATTAAATTTTTTACAGATTTTTAGGGTATGCTTAATTCATGGCAGACGCATTGTAGATATGCAATATGTTTTCGACACTATTTCTAAAATAAAGCATGAATCATTTAGCTGTACTTTTTCAGATTTAAAATTGATAAAAGAAACTCGTTCAGGATTTTATAGTGAGTTTGTTTTTAAATGTAAAATATGTAACAAAGAAGAAATTGTTGGTACAGAGTGTCCAAAAGAAACCATCCCTATTAACTTGGCAATGGTAGTATCTTGTATAAATACAAGATACTTACTGGACAAGGTTTTTCAAGTCTTGAGCAATTTTCCGCAACTTTAAATATGCCATGTCGTATTAGACAAATTTCTACACAAAGAAAGTGTTCATCTGATAATGTTGTTCCTGGGTATATTAGAACCAAAATAAAAGCTAATTTATTGAGGTTAAAGTAAGTAAACACTTAAAAGTTAAAAACAGTACTAGAAATGATTATAACTCTTAATTTATGTTATATTACTTACTAAGTAATATTACTGTAATATTACTTACTTACAGATTTGCTGTGACGAAGGCTATACAATATAGAAAAGAAATGAATATTTCACTCAATGAAAAAGTAAAGTTACTGAAAAATGATATTTTGAATGGACCTTTTCATGTATTTGGATGCCATGATAGATGTGATAGGTAAGCATTATACTGAATTAATTTGTGTACCCGATAAAACAGTCTAAAATTGTAATTTTGTTCAGATATTTCTGTGTGGATATAAAAGCAAATGAAAATAATTTTGTCCCTGACTTACAAAAATGTGGTGTATGGAATGATTTAATGGCAGCTATAAACTTGGTAGCTTATCACGCTAATAGTTTAATTCACCATGTCAATAACAATTGTGTTGAAGGCTACAATAGTATAGTTGCTAAGTATGTAGGCGGAAAACGTATCAACTATTCTCTTAGAGGTAACTAATTTTTTGGAATTTTTCTGTTTATGAATGAGTTTTTTGAGCCAAAGCAATTTTTTCTATATATTTTGTATTTTTATATTTTGGCTCATATAATGTCCGTTGTCATACCGCAGTATCTGCATATAATTATGGCCCTTATCATCTCAGAAAATTTCATAAAAAAGTAACTAACTTCAGCCCGGGAAAATATACAAAGCAATATATTTCTAAGGAAATAAAACAAAGACTCGACAAAAGACGTCGACTTAGCAATAAATCGTCCACTAATACTAAGTAATAACATTAATAATATAGTAATTAAGTACCTATAGGTTGATAGAGTATAAAGTATAGGTAACAATATAGTAAAATCATGATGTATTTAAAAAATTGTAGTCCTAAAATACGGAAAAAAATTATTTATGGACCGGACGCCGATTATGGAGCTGTGAATGATGAATTAGGTTGTCAGACGTTACCTATGTCGCGTGAAGATTTTGAAGAAAAAAAATTAGAGTTGTTGACAAATTTGAAATTAAATATGGTTGAAATTGACGAATTACAGCGTCGAACAGTTGAACAGGCGAATTGTGTGGAATGGAAAAAAGAGAGGTCCAAAAGGTTAACTGCGTCCAATTTTGGGAAAATTTGTAAATTACGAAAAACCACTTTCAGGAAAAATAGTGTAATCTCAGTTTTATACCAATCAGAGTATTTTCATGGTACTGCTGCTACAAGGTAATTTTTAATGGTAAATAATTAGTAAAACTAATATTATTTTATTTCCTTATTTTGTTGTCAATAATACAATTTTTACGGTAGGGACTGTAAATTTCAACGAAAACCAAAGTTCACAATTTTGAATTTACCAGGCAAAATAACTTAAATTAATAATTTATTATTTATTAATATTTATTGGTTATTAATTATTATAATAGTCGGCTAGTCTATTTTTTTTTATAACAACAGCCACTTTTGTAAAAATGCGCGACCGCAGCAATGACGCGTATAATATGTATAAATGTATTACGTATTATGTACCTACAACGAAATATAATAGTTCAATGCGATAGCGGATACACATTATTATTATAAAATGGAAATAAAACTATAAATAACATTGTGATAATGATGTGACTATGACAAAGAGGAAGGTGGCGGTACAGGTTATGAACCGCACTCACACTAATAATCATTTACGATTAACACAAATACATCGGGCGGTGACGACGTGATAACAAATTGCCTAAATTTTACCCCTTATTAAATAAGCACTTCCAGCCCCCTTAAAATAAAAAATTGAAGTTGGCAGTCAGTAAATATTGCTGTTTTTTTGCAATTTTTCATTACTTCTCCGTAATTATTGGAAAACTGTTAAGAAATTCAAAAAATTACTCCTCTCTTCTTTAATGAACCAACTAAACAACATTTGCTATCGAAAACTATCCTTAAAGTTGTTGATGGGATAATTTTTACTAGGATATTTGACATACATAAAATTTGACGTTATGCGAAAATAAAACAGGATAGCGGAGAAACAATCGCGACAAGTGGTCTAGCAGCGAAATGATTGCAATGAATAGTCCGTCGGCGAAATGAAGGGTGTCGAAACGGTCGCGGTGAAACAATTGCGACGAATAGTCCGGCGGCGAAATGATAGAGTCCGTCAGTAAGTATTGCAATTTCCAAAGCCGAATATTTTATGAAAAAAATAATTATATCCAAGTCTAACAAAAGGAATTCAGAAACAATTACCGATTTCTTTGTTCGAATCAAACAATTCAAACAAAAACAAGATAGAAAAGTAAGTTTTTTAGATAAAAGTTGGATAAATGTATATAGGTAATAAAAATATATTAAAAGTATTTTTACGTCGTTTAAAGACATGGTTGAGAAACAAAATGGGAAATAGAAGCAGGACCAGCGAAAGCTATGGGCGATCTGGACGACTGCACGGAAGGAGCGCCAAACTGAAAATTATTTTTATTTAATTTATCTTTTAAAACGCATTAACAATCTATACAATTTGAAGTATTAATTTTCATTATCTAATGTCGTTTAAATTGAAGATTAGAAGATGCATCTGCAATTGTCTCATTTTAGTCATATTTGTATAATATAAGAATGTAACAGTGCATGTGCATCGATACCACTGGTTTAGATGTAAGAATAATGTATCAATGCATGGAACCATGGAAGCGCAAAAGTTGACCTCTCTTACTTTAACATATGTTCCTTGTGATGATATTAATATTGATATTGACACACTGAACTCTATACAGTATAGAGTTCAGTGTATTGACATAAATAGTAGGTAGTAATAGTGCACTTGTGAACAAAATAGTTGAGATAAGCGATAAACCGGTAACCGATGTTTCCAAATCCGTTGTATTTATTCTCAACTTGATTTATTCGACCCATATTTATGGCCAGAATAACTTTATAGACATAGTTATTAAGATGGACCACGTGAAATAAATGATGACATTTTTCCCAAAGATGAAAATAATCGTCATTTTTCTAAAATATACCAACTAAGAAAATTAGACTACAATGAAAAAGTTAAAAGACGGTGGCTTGTATATTCTAAAAGTATTGATCAGGTGTTTTGTTTTTGTTGCAAACTTTTTAATATTTCTCATAGTACACTATCCACAATAGGCAATAATGACTGGCAACATATGACAACAACACTTATTTCTCATGAAAATTACCTGAGCATTTTACTGCATACAAAAAGTGGCACGAATGTGAATTAAGATTAAAACTTGGTAAATGTATTTATAATGACCTGCAGTGAGTAATGGATACAGAAATAGTTCTTAATGTCATTCAAAAATTATTAAAATCCATAGGCACAATTTTTTTTTATAAGCGTTTGAACAGCGAATATTGACATAAAATTACATGTAAAATATAATATAATGTATAATATTCTAGACTGACAAACTATGTCGCTGTATGCAACTGCTAACCCATCCTAATTGAAAAATATATTTATCGTTTCAAAATAAAATATACTTTTATAATATTTATAAATAACAATGTATAATATTCTAGACAAACATATTAACTCCGTTCAGAATCGTTATTCATATACAATGATATCTATCATTGCATTCAAATTTAACAAATCCATTGTAATAATGACCTATCCTATAAACGAGGTGCACTCCACCCCCAACTGTACAGCAGAGCGAGGCCCATCCGGTTCTTTTTTTTTATTAGCTACCTATATGCAATGTTAAACAAGTTATTGTGTTCATTTTTATTGGAGAGAAACAATAAAATAGTAGGAATAAAAATGAATGTTATTGGTGCAGAAGAATTTAAAAAAATTTGTTTGGAACACTAACTAATAACTAAAGGAACAATGAATTAAAAAATATACATCATGTAAAGGTTACAGATAGATTTTCAAAAATCAGTGACCCACCCTAATCTTCTGTGGACCACAATGTTCAGTATTAGTTCTGTACAAAAATTAAAAGTATGAATGTATTTTAATATCATGTAAATCAAAAATCCTATATATTTAGTATTTACAAAGTGTATTGTAATTTCCTAGGACAACCGGAATATCGTTGTCAAGTAATTGTTAATATTGATTTTAATATTCCGATTGAGAAACGTCAGTTCTAATTTGGTATTCATCTGCATTAGAATATTTTCTTATATTTTTTCGCATGTTTTGTCAATAAATAACAAAACGTTTATGATTCACGGTGTTGAATATAGCACAATATCAATGGCCAATGGTAAGACTTCGGAAGACCCCGTAATCAGATACTAATTCAGTCGAAAACTATTTCCATGCCTCAATTATTCAAAACAACGGCAATATCTATAGTATATAATAATGTGTTATTTTTTCCAGGAAAAGGAGAAAAGAGGAAGAAGGACGATTATTATGATGGGACTATTCGTCAAAATCCGGTCAAAAGGTTCTGCGCTGTCGACCGTTGGACGGAGACAATGGTCGTCTGTATGCTGACCAATCGTATGAAGTAAGTTATTATGTTCAGTACTGCAGTACAATCGTGATGGATGTGGTACTTGTATTTTGCACTTTTATTTTCGTTAAATACAAAACAGTGAATACTGATAGTCAGAAGCATTGATTTCAGAATATATATGTGTATTCTAAAATAAATGGTAGAAGATAATAATAATCCATTCACTTCAAAACTGCATATCTTAAATCGTTTAATACAAAACGTAATGATACTATTTTAAACAAAAATATAAATTTAACACTATTTGACATACCGTTTAAATTTTATCATCATCATCAGCTTCTAAAGGCTAAGCCTTGTTGTTGTAGCCAAACATGTCTGTCAGATGACATCCTCTTGAGATTTTGGTAAGAGGTAACACCCATTCGTCTAAAGATTTGTTCAAAGAAGGATTTACGCGGTCTTCGTCTGGATCTTTTTCCCTCTATTTTTCCTTCCATAATGATAGTAATAAACTCATTATTTCTAAGTAGATGTCCAATTAGCTTTATTGTTCTTTTCATTACTGTTCTTTCTTCATTGATCTCGTTCAGCACTTCTTCATTCGTCTTATGTTCTATCCAGCTTATTCTAGTCATTTTCCTCCACATCCACATTTCCATAGCCTCTAGTCTATCTTTTTCATACTTTCCTATTGTCCAAGATCCACAACCATATAGTAATATACTCCAAATGTATGTTTTTACGAATTTCTTTCTTGAACTTATACTTAGATGTTTATTAGTAAGAAGTGTCTAAAGTTTATAATATGTATAATTTAATTCTTAATAATAAGCTGTTCAATTCAATCGGTTTGATGTATCCATATCACCCATAGAATATTTATATGTATATCATATTCACATGCATTTGTGATTCAATAGACTAATGTGTGATATTTCTATTATAGGCAACTGTCACTGTAAGAGATAGGATCCCCTAAAGAGACCGGAACAATATGCCCATATTGTTGTCTGTGTTTGTCGGACACTTCTGATTTCGAAGAAGAAAACGATAAGGAAAATGAAGAAAGGACGCGGTGAAAAAGGATGAAGAGTAAGAGGAAGAGGAAGAGGAAGAGGAAGATAAAAAATAGGAGGAAGAACAAAACGAAATATTATTAAAGGCCATCGAGAAGTATAACACAACATTGGCGATTCTAGATGAGAAAGAAAAAGTAGAATTATTGATAAAAGCTACCGAAAAGTTTATACTGATTAGGAGCTTGAATATTTAATACTGGACAATAAGGACAATAAGGACAATTACGAAATAGACGAACTTAAACGATGAAGAAGAAGTGTGAAACAGAATTAATATGGTTATATATATATATATATATTAATAGCAATTACTTTTCTATTAAATAACTATAGAATTGTTTGTATAGGTACCGGTTTTTTTCAACCAGTCTGGCTTAAAAATTTAATTTATCTGTAATATTTTTTCTGTTTTCAATTTTATTTACCTTTATGTGTTATCTTTGTAACTATAATTGTCGAAGCTAATTGTTAACAAAGTTACATTTTAATAATAAAAAAAAAAAAAAAAAAAACTATAGAATTACATTAAACTGATTAAAATATTCTGATTTATTTTACGAAATATTTTTCAATTTTAATTTCAATCTTTTTTTATCTAACAATATACCGAAATTTCTTTAGTTTTTAAACATTATTTTTTTTATATAATACAGTATTAAATCATGTATTACTTACTCGTTAAGATTTTTTGGTCGGCTTATTGGGCGTGCAAAAATCACGAAATATTAAATATAATCATCCATAATATTAAACTGATAGCGATGACCAATGATTAGTTTTACATTTATTCTACTTAGAATGTATTTTCAAAATGTAATCATTAAAGCGATTAATCGAGTAGAGAGATTCTTTTGATTATTTAGGGGAAATTAGTAGATTAAAACTCTATCTGTACTTGCATAATTTTATCGTCATTCAAATCGCTTATCCATGCATACCTTTAGAGAAGGACGAAACATTAGTTCTAACGTACAATCGCACAGGGTTTCAGATTTAACTGGATACTTCGCATAACAGCATTGATCATGTAACGTGTAACGAATTAATCCCACCAACAACGAAAACTGTATTTTTCAAAGCCACAAATTACACCATAAAGTACGTTGTCAATGAAAACGGTTTGTCTATGACAACGTACTACCTACACATTGGTAGACCATATGAGCCAATGGGAGAAAAAAACTGAGAATATCGGAAGGTAAACTAGGAGAATAGGTAATTGATGATCACGAGTAAGCCCACCACGGTCAACCAACGACAAGTTTGCCCAGTCCAACGACAAGTTTGCTAGTCAGTATGATAAGATATATAGGACGAACGGAACTGACGAAAGAAATATCCTTCAACATCCATCGTCGACCATTTTCAATTTATACCTTTCAAAACACGGTATTAGAAGACCAAAGAACAGCATTCGACATCTGATGAGTGCAGCACTTATCATCTTCGCAACGATATCTAAAGCAGCAGAACGACAACCGGCGGCGATAAAAAAACTCCACGCTACAGTAATTTACGAACGGCTAGTCGTCCGTTAATAAACAACAGTCGAGCCGTATATTTAATCTATGGTTGTAATAACATTGAGTGGCTCTGGTTAAGAATTAGGATTACATTAGGTATCTTACTGTTTATTTTTGATTTTTATTTATTTTTGTACCGATTATTATGTCCAATGAGATTGTTCGACATACATTAATTACTGTTTATAATTGATATTTATAACTAGAGCTGGGATTTTAATAATCTAAAAAATTCATAAAAATTGTCGCCGACCAGTTTTTGCTACTCCATGGCGCGCGTTCTGGTAGCCCGTACTAAAAATTTGCCACTCGGCGAATTATTAATTATTTTTTTAATAAAAATACGCGGAACGGTGGGTGCCCCTAAATCCGCCACTGCTTATATGATATAAGTTATATCTATTTACATATTTTAGATATAAGTTATATATATTTATATATTTTATTTCACGAATTGTATTATAATCTTGTTCATTATAAATAATAATTATTGAGCTATTATAGTTTATACTGGAAGCTATAAAAACAAAATATATATATATATATATATATATATATATATATATATATACACATTAGGTAGACTCGTTTTAAAAAATACTATTATCATGGAAACTATAGCAATAATTAATTATTTTATTCCGTCAAATAATGATAATAATAATAATACCTTATTATATTATATTGCTTAATGTTTTCTACGTACGTCTCACCAGCCCACCCCATATGTAATATTGATGGTTTTTCATATGCAACCTTTAGTACGCCATTTGTATGAATTTGTATGGCCATTTTCCCAATTTTTATGACCTTGGTTTTTAAGTTATAAATAAAATAAAGGGGTGGGCTGGGGTGACGTCACGCCAGCCCACCCCTAAACGGAATATGGATTTGCGCACCGTCATTCTTTTGTACACCATTTGTATGAATTTGTATGACAACTTTCAACCCTCAATTTTGAAATCTACCCTTGGGTGGGCTGGAGTGACGTCACGCCAGCCCACCCCTTAACGGAATATGGATTTTCTCACCGTCATTCTTTTGTACGCCATTTGTATGAATTTGTATGACAACTTTCAACCCTCAATTTTGAAATCTACCCTTGGGTGGGCTGGGGTGACGTCACGCCAGCCCACCCCTTAACGGAATATGGATTTTCTCACCGTCATTCTTTTGTACGCCATTTGTATGAATTTGTATGACAACTTTCAACCCTCAATTTTGAAATTTACCCTTGGGTGGGCTGGGGTGACGTCACGCCAGCTCACCCCTTAACGGAATATGGATTTGCTCACCGTCATTCTTTTGTACGCTATTTGTATGAATTTGTATGACAACTTTCAACCTTTAATTTTTAAATCTACCTTTATCGGGTCGTAGTTTGACGTCATGCCTGCCCATTCTTTAACGGAATTCGGAATTGCTCACCAAGAATTACCTTACGAAGTTTTCAACTTTTCACCGCCATTCGTATGCATGATATTATATTTCAGGTTTCAACTATTAAATGTTGGGTCTCATGCATTTTTTTTATGTCGTTTTAATCCTGATTTTGAAATTTATGTTATTGTATGTGATGAATTGAATCCATCCAAATAATCTCAGTGCTACAAATTAATAATTTCCAAAGGTTAAGTTTTCACAAAGGTCTAAACACTAAACTTCTATGATTTTCTCATTGTTGCTTACAACTAATGGTTCTTAGTAACTTTACTAAGAGTATCTAATAAAGTATTTAGACATACTTACATGACGATTACATATAATTAAATATACGATACATGCTATAAGTTATAATTGATAACGTATCTATTTGTTATGTGAATAAAATTAATATATTTATATATCTAACTTACACTTGTATATTACTTGTATACATTTATATTTTCTCGTATTTATTTTCTTACTAATAAGTACGTTATAATAAAATATTAAAATTAATAATAAAAATTAAAGATAAAAAGGTTATTACACAAACAATTTTAATAAAATAAAAGTACATCTTTTTCATTATATGGTATAAACGATAAGCTCACAGGCTACTTCAGTTTCTTCATTGACTCTTGATGATTTAGACTTGAGATCGTCATAAATTTCCCATATTATCAATTATTTTTGACGGCGCCACTGCTGGTTTTCGTCCAACCATTTTGTCCAAATCCAGGATCAATTAAAATAAATTAAAATGCGAATTTCAATTGTAATTTCAATTGAATTGAAATTGAAATTGTAAATTCAAACAATTTAATGCAGTATTTTGTATAAAACTCATAAAGTGTATATTACAATATGTTAATAAAATTACCTATTGGCTGTATCGATTAACAACCGTGATAATAAGAGAAAATGATAAACCACAAAAAGTTAAAATTAACTATTATTTGACGATAAAATAATGTACAAATTGTACAGACTATAAATAACCTTCAATAATAATAACAATAGTTAAAATAAACCATTAAACTAGAATTATTTTCTGTTAGACCTTATTTTTCATACAGATAACAATGTATTATTAATCAGTCGTGTACCACTAATGACTAAAAATAGAACGATCCAAAATGCACCGTTAAATACATTTATTTTAAATAATAAAGCAATAAAATATTACATTATAATTATTTTTTATTTATATTTTTAAAAATAAGATATAAATTAAATAACAATCTTTGTACAGATATAAAATAATCAGAATTTATTTACGTAAGTATGCGATACTTATATATTGATTATTATGACATACATTAGTCGCCGCTTATTGGACTCACTTTGGGACCCGACAATTTGAGTCGATTAACCGAATGAGTCAATAAGGCGAATGACACAAAAAACTTTTAAAAATACTTAAATTCAAAAACTTAAAAAACTTAAAAGTATCTACATATTGAGATTCAAGGTATGTATAAAAATAAAAATCTAGCCATACGAAATTAAAAATAAAATAAAATTAATAAAATGAATAAATTTTTTGATAAAAATCCATCTAATGTTGATTGGATTTTCCCTTCATCGGCCAACTTCATAATCATAAGATTTATGTTTCTCGAATACGTCAAAATCGCCTCTCTGCTGAATCGTCTACGTAAAATTTGAAGTGCTTCTAGCATTTGTTTAGTTGATGGTGGTTTTTCATCAGGTTCCTTTTCGTCGTTATCACCAGCCACATTCTCTTTAAGCCGTTTTGACTGTATTTCATCACATATATCTTCCTCGGTAACGAGTTCGGTAGTTAGGACTACTTCGTCAATATTTATCCATTCATTATAAAGTTCAGTTGATAGGTCAGATGATAAAATGTTAATATTTTCTTTATTTATCTAATTTTCAAGTGACCCCATTAACCGGTGTGTGAGTCGAATAGACGAAATTTTTGCTGTGTGTTAGTATAAGTGCGAATCGGGACCAGCCGTTTTGAGTCTACTAGGCGAATGAGTCAATTAACCGTGAGTCCAATAAGCGGCGACCACTGTATTATTTATTGACGTATTCCCGTGAAATTTGAGTATTACTTGGAATAATAATTAGTTATCATGTATTTACATAGACATAAAAAAAAATACACACACACAACATTGTAAAATCATCGTCACGCTTAGATTTTAATATTTATTTTAAATTGTCTATTCTACCCAGGGCTGTCCAGAAAAGTAGGCAACGGGACCATTTAACTCCAGGTTCTAGTCCAAAAAAATTTAAAGGTTAGAAAATCTTACCTTAAAGTTCAGATTAATAAGAAATACCTACGTTTATTATTGTGATACTTGAGGGGTGTAATGAGCAGGCCCTAATTACGTAATCCTTATGTAATCATAACACATCACATCACCGGACGTCAGCATTACACCATACGGCGTGGACCAATCATAGGCAACGATATCATCACGCCACTTCCGAACTTTGGGATATGACGCAAGTGAGCTGCTATATAAGGCACCTGCTCACTGGACTCGGGGTTGACTCTTATTACACTTATTATGTACAGTTTACTTCATATCTATTTACAACTTAACAGTGTGTTTGTCTAGTTTAATAAAGCAAGTCAGTTAAACTTGTTATATATTTAATCTTCAAAGTGTTGTCTTCTTCTTCACCTTCACTACCCGTCGTAATCCCCTTTGGGTGCACGACAGGGGCCTAAAATTAAAGGTGTCATACAAATTCATACAAAAGAATGACGGTGAGCAATTCCGAATTCCGTTAAAGAATGACAGACATAACGTTAAACTACGACCCGATAAAGGTAGATTTAAAAATTAAGGGTTGAAAGTTGTCATACAAATTCATACAAATGGCGTACAAAAGAATGACGGCGCGCAAATCCATATTCCGTTAAGGGGTGGGCTGTCGTGACGTCACCCCAGCCCACCCAAGGGTAGATTACAAAATTGAGGGTTGAAAGTTGTCATACAAATTCATACAAATGGCGTACAAAAGAATAACGGTGCGCAAATCCATATTCCGTTAAGGGGTGGGCTGGCGTGACGTCACCCCAGCCCACCCAAGGGTAAATTTCAAAATTGAGGGTTGAAAGTTGTCATACAAATTCATACAAATGGCGTACAAAAGAATGACGGTGAGAAAATCCATATTCCGTTAAGGGGTGGGCTGGCGTGACGTCACCCCAGCCCACCCAAGGGTAGATTTCAAAATTGAGGGTTGAAAGTTGTCATACAAATTCATACAAATGGCGTACAAAAGAATGACGGTGAGAAAATCCATATTCCGTTAAGGGGTGGGCTGGCGTGACGTCACCCCAGCCCACCCAAGGGTAGATTTCAAAATTGAGGGTTGAAAGTTGTCATACAAATTCATACAAATGGCGTACAAAAGAATGACGGTGCGCAAATCCATATTCCGTTTAGGGGTGGGCTGGCGTGACGTCACCCCAGCCCACCCCTTTATTTTATTTATAACTTAAAAACCAAGGTCATACAAATTGGGAAAATGGCCATACAAATTCATACAAATGGCGTACTAAAGGTTGCATATGAAAAACCATCAATATTACATATGGGGTGGGCTGGTGAGACGTACGTATGTTTTCTCACCTTTAACCTATCGACTACAATAAAAGACAATTAATAAAATAGTTACTTAGGGTGTACCTTTGTTATACTAGTATGTAGTATTTATGGTCAGAAACAAAAGGCGTGCTTAACACGTTTACTGTAGCATATTAATGTACATACATATAGACCATAATTTTTCTGAAGTGAATAGTATATATTTTTTATGTGCTGCCTAAGTTTCATATGATCGTGAAGTCGTAAATCATGATATAAGAAATAAATTATTGATCATAAAAATCAATCGTTATAAATGGTAAATGCGTCGAATTTTAACAAATATATACGTAATGTATGTAAAAAAAATTATATTAAAATACACATTGTAATACATAAAATATAATAAAATTATATTAGTTAGAAAAGATTTTTTTTTGAAACATTGTTAATGGCTGGTATTATCCGGCATTACTATGTAAACAATAATTTTGGTGTATTAATGGTAATAATATAATAAACACAATTTTCTTATTTTCTTATTATATTGTGGTCTGAAAGACTAAGTAACTAGTTTTTATAGAGATTAATAAAAATTATAGTCTGGAACAAGTTAAATTAATTTTTGAATTAGGTTATTATACTATAATGTGTGCAAGTTTATCAAAAGTGAATTTGGTTAGTAAGATGTCAATACAGGAGTCATGTTACTAACACATTCAAGTATACATAATAGTGAATATGTCTTACTTAAGTAGTCGGCTAGGGTTTTTTTAACTGTGTCGAGTAAATGATTCTTTAGATCTTTATTTTACATAAAATATAATTGGATATAATAGTTATGATTATTTTCTCAATTATATGTAAATATACTGAATACTAGAGGAATTTTTAAACAATCATGTACTTTTATAACTGTTTCCCCATTTCAGAAAATTTAAAAATGTTAAGTGTTATTCAACATTTTCATTAAACTTGTAATATGTTGATAAGTTAATTGTGATAAAACGGGTGTCGCCCGATTGCGGCCCAAAGTAACCTTTTTACCTTTTCACCTATCTCAATTGCGGCCCTTAAATACTAGGTAGAAAATACTATTTAAATGATTATTAAACCTTAATAAATAACCTGATTGCATCCGATACGTATTTTGATATAAATATAACTATCATATTCACAATTTACACTATCACCAATATTCAGCGAGATAAATTTCCAGTCCATTAAAGATAAAGAAAACCAGATAAACCCTAACATTAGAAAATTGCTAGTGGAATACAGTTGTATATTGTTCTGTAACTGTTGTTTGGTTCTTCGTTTTATAAAGTGCAAATAATGGAAATGTTAAGTGAAAAAGATAAACAAATAATAGTAATATTTAAATATCAAATTTGATTTCATAAGTTATTAGCAAATGAAATAGAAAAATGGTGTTGTATAAACAAAAATTGTAAGTTTTGTTAAATAATACAATAAAAAAAATTTTAATAAGCCAAAGTAATCATAAAAATCAAAATATACTTTACATTTATTTAAATACTTTCTAATTTTATTTAATAAAATTGCAAAATTAATTTTGTAATTACTAATTTAAAATAGTTTTTGTACCTCTCTGAAAAAAATTTATTATTTGGTATATTCAATTTACAAAAATTAAAAAAAAATTTCTTATACAATATTAAAAATATTTTTCAAATATTTTATTAATTTTAAGCTATTTTATGAATCAATGTGTGTTTGGACGCAATCGGGATACTTATATTTGGGATAAAATACAACTAACTGAATTTGGGCCGCAATCGGGAAACTCTAGGTGAAACTGGTATGTAATTGTGCTAATGTTACACAATTATAACTTTTTTTTATTTAAATTTACTAGGGTTACATTTTAAAGATTAAAAAAATAATGATAATAATACAATTATCTTTTATGTTCATATCAAAACTAAATTAAATATTTCAATAGTTAAACAAAAAAATATCTATGTTTAATCATTCAAAACTTGTTTAACATAATTAACATTTTTTTTGTCTAGACAATGATTTATTTTTCCATAATTTGTTCTTCAATGCAATCTGTAAAATAGAATGTATTCAAAATAAATAAAATTAATATAGCAATAAATTTAAAAACAAAAATTTGGTCATCATTTTAAATTGGCAAATAAAAAAAATATTGTAAATATAAGTAAGTATTCTAGTTTTTATAAAATAGCATTATGACTGTAATTTATCTAGATGGATTGTTACAAGCATGTAATTTTTCAATTATCAAAGAAAAAAATTAATTAAATAGTATTTTTACTAAAAAAATGTATTAATTTAATAATATGCATAACGTCGAAAATTAGAATCATAAATAAGTTTTTATTATTATTATAATTTTGTAAAAAATAAAATAAAATATATTTATACCTTTGAAAAAATAGCTCAAAATAATTTTTGATTGCTTATAAATGTAACGAAAAACTTTATGTTGGATCAAAGCTACATTATAAATTTAAGAAATATAGACTAACAATTACTTAAATCTATTGTTAAAAATTTATCATTAGTTTATTTTTTGTATTAGATATTTTTATTTCAGATTAAAAAGTTATTTATTTGAAATACTTCTTAAATATGAAACAATGAATAAAATGAGTAATGATAATAAAATATTAATTAAGTAATATCAAATATAAGAGTATAATAATATTATAATATACTATACATATAATTGTTTTGATTGTTAAAATTAAATAGTTACATAATTTTTTTTTTTTTTGTTTTTTACCTAATGATTATTATAAAATACAATTTTTACTTATTTAAACAAATAATTTATATTAATATTCTACAAGATTAATGGGGAAAAAAAAATGTTTTCATGAGACAGTACTAACCCTATTTAGTGATATATTACATCTATGATCTAATAAACAGCATTTGTTACATTCCTTGCAATGTTTCCATGTTCGCTTCACACATCTCTTACATAAATTACAGTGTATGTACTTGCGACCATTCTGTGAAATAAGATTTGTGATTATAAATAATAACTACATAAATATGAAATTTTAAAATTTAAAATTTAATTTTTTTTTTACCTTTGATGTACAACTATTGCATTTGTAACAGTGTTCATTATCAAAGCAAACCCATCGGTTACATTCATCGCAATATTTATAATTTTCCTCTACCGGTAATGATATTTTACATTGATCAACATTAGTGAATATTCTAATTGGAGACCCTTTATTTCTGCCTATATAAAAATAAATCCACAGTAATATTGATTAAGATTGATAAATGTCGTATTGATGATATAGTAAAATACTAACCAGTACTATTAAACTTTTTATGATTAATATAGTCAATTTTATAATCTAGCATTGACATTCCAGGTATACATTTGACGACAAAACGTTCCATGAAATAAGGCAATACCAAAAACTCTAAAATGTAAATAATACCATTAAGCATTAATTTAAACAGAAAACAGAAATTAATAATAAAATGTTTTTACTCGATAGCAGGCTTTTGTTATGTTCTTTTCTAATTTGATCAAATTTGTTTAGTGTATAAGCCAATGGTTCGAGTCTACCACCGAATGGAGGATCAATGAATACAGCTGTAGAATCTGCTTGAGTCAAAATATTTTCCAACACAAGATCAGTGTCACATTCTTCCAGCACATGAGAGTTGTACATATTGAACCATCTAAAACGGTCACACTCATAAAATTGTAACTGAAAATAAAATTATTAAAAAATTACATTTTTTGATCACATAAAATTTAAATTACATGACTTACATATCTGTGATCAATATCAAGCAAAATACTACTAATTGAGGGTAAGCTGAACACTATTCTTTCATGTATAGTAGGAGCACCAATACAAATAACATTAGTTGTTCCAACAGAGTGAAACATTTTGGTTAACATTTCAATGGTATTTTCAGTAAAAAAATACTGAGATTCACTTTTTGATTCTTGAAGCGGTCTAAATAACTAATAGAATATGAATCATTTAAATTTTATTATATTATTGTTATTATTATGTTATTTATTACATTTTAATAATTTTAAATAGGTAAAGTTCAATACATAATAGTATTTTAAAACTATTAGAGAGCAAGATAAAATAATATCAAAAAACTATTTTTCTGTAAATTAAAAGAATTATAAAAAATCATAAAGTTAATGAAAATAATAAGTTGAAATGTCAAAATGCTCATAATTTTTTTAAATAAAAACCATGTAAAAGTAATTAGTTAAATATTTAATGAAAACATACAAATATAATTAAAATAAGGATATTTGTAGTTTTTATACTTGAGTAAAAAAAACACCAAGTTTGATTGTTTTAATTTTTCTTTGTGATTTCTTATATATTTAAGTATATTTAATATTATCAGTTAAATGTACACAGAAATTAAAATATCAAAAACCAGTGACGTACTTAGGGTGATTTCTCAGGGGATGTCCAACATTTATTAAACCTCACAAACAACATTTTTAGAATTATTTTCTGATGTAAAAAAACATTGAACTTACTTTTAACAGATTACTATGTTAGGAATTGACAAAAGTTTTATATTTGAAACTCATGTAAATGGTATAATAGAAAAGTTGTAGGTTATTACTTAATAATGATTACTAATATTTATTTTAAAAATTAGCTTCTTATATTAACAGTTTTTAAACTAAATGAAATCTATAATATAAAAAGTAAACAGCTGGTACACTGGTGGTACATACTGCACGACAGTTGACGAAAAATTAATGACAAATTGTTAAATAATACCATAGTAGTATAATAGTATTATTATTTATTATAAATACTAGTATTTAGAATCAATGGTATTATTAATAATGTAATGAATAATTCTCTAAACTGATAAATTGTAAATTAGATTTAAAAATAAACTACATATGTTCACAATATTATCGTTGTTATTGTATTTTCGCTGCAGCCTTTGGGTATTTTTATTATTGTAATGACCCGGTGAAATTCAAATAATTTTTGGATATTCCTGATAAATTGTAGATAAATTTCTGTGTCGTCGAATCTAATCATATTAATTCCAATTTCGCCGTTTATATAAAAATATCATTTATTTTATAATAAAATAAAAATAGTATACTATAAAACAAATTATGAAACACCAATGTCCAATATAATAGGACTTTTTTTTTAAAGTCAGGGGTGTCCAGACATGGAAGACAGCCCCCTAAAATATGTCACTGTCAAAAACAATGGAAGATAATTTATAATATATTACCATAAAATAAAAGAACAATTAAAACATTATTAGTTATATTAGTACCTGAGAAGGGTGAGCCAGTTTGAAGTCATCAATATTTTCTATTAGCATTTCACTATGATTTAAATGTAAATCCTTTTGTGTTTTAGGAAATAATTCACCACATTTTTGACAGTAACATCTTTCCTCTGGATTTAAATTTTTCAATTCATTATATCTAAAAACAAAAAATTAAAAACTAAATTGTATATAGGTACTTTTAAAAGCATGAATAAAACAGCAATCTGTGATGTAAGAAATTTACTAACATTCATCAAATATTTAAATAACTAAAATATTTGTATACTTTTTAACTTTAAATTTGATTTAATTTAAGTTTCAAAATAAATTTTTAACATTTAATGCTGTAAGAATTAATGGTTACTTGATTTTAGTAGTATTAAGTTTTTTGAGTAAATATGACACTATTTATTTAATTTAAATGGCCCTCTTGCCTTACTGAAATGACTAATATGAACTATAATAATTAATAATATTCCCAATTATAACATATATATAAATTCTTAAACAAAAGCTTAAAATTACTGAAAACAATAAAATGTCTTACTACTTTTTAAATAAAATATATTTTAGAGCTAAAAATCATTTACAAGTTATAAATTATTCAAACTAATATATGTAAAAATATATATATTTTATTACATGATCAACATGTTTTTGCTAGAACTACATACAAACAAGTCATTTCATGAACATTTTAAGAGATTATTTGTCATAGTACATTACCTGGACTCTAATTTAAATCTTGTCATTTTAGTAACAATGGGATTTCTCTGAAATTGATCCAAGTATTTTTGTCCAATACTTTCAAGCTGATTTTCCCATACAAAAAAAGAGCATTTTTTTCTTTCTCTATGAGCCGAACAAGCATAAAACTTTTTGTGGTCAATGCCTCGACTAAATAACAGTGTCGGACCTAAATATTAATAGGGAATTTATTAAGTATTTCTCAGAGAATTATCTAAAAAAAAAAATTTTTGTTCTAAATCTTGAGATAAATAATAACATTCATGTTTGCAGATGTTCAGTGAAAATTGTGGAATTATTCAAGGAAAGAATAATTAAGATTATAAGTCAAGGTTAGAACGTATGGTATATTAAACTTGAATCTCCATTCTCAACACCAAGTTTAATTCTGATGCCGTAGGAAACGTCAATGTCTCAGTTGACCATTGCAAATGATTAAAAAGAAAATAGTAATCACCATGAGAGCAATGTGGATGCTCGTTTAATGAATCCATATGGACGGTAACGGTTCTAACGTCCTCTTCCAACATTAGGCTGGCAGATCAGTCGTTGGACAAAAGTACAAAATAAGGCACTCTACGACAGGTACGTATTAAGATGGTAAGATAATACTATAATATTATAGTAAATAATATAATAATAATATAGTAAATACTTATATTATAGTTTATTATATCATGGATAATAGTTTAGAAGACAATCGAAATCAACTAATATGAATCTCATCGTCAAACATTCAGACTCGAATTTATCTATTCTGTGCTCGAAATCAAAATAGCTATTACATAGGTACACGTGCTACGGAATAATAATAATAATACAACAATGATAACACATGATAAAGAACAATAAATTATTATTTTTTAATTATAGCGATTGGATGTCGGTAGTTATACGTTAAACGCATGATTAACTAAGTAACAGAATAAGTGCAATTTTAATTTTAATGTTAAAATTTCCAACGTATATTATTTAAATTGATGCCGTACTTTTAGTTCATTATCAATAGGTGTACTTTCTCGTACTTCGTGTACTTCCGGTTGTTTTGTGATAACCTTATCAGATGGCTTATCTCAGTCATAATGGAGGGAAAATTTATTTCGTATTTTTACACATGAGTTTTACTTTTATGTTATTCCGCCTATTCTTAACGAATACGACTGTTACGCCAAGAAGATTGTGCCACGGTTTGTCTTTCGCGCAAAATATTGAGACTCCAAGTTCTATGGAACACGTTAGTGCACACGTGGCGCGATCCGTCCTGTAGAACTGTGATCCTAAGTTGCTCGTACGAACTGTGTTTTTTGTTTTCTCGGTCGTGTTTGATCCGTTCGGGACTTGTTGGAGAACCGTCCGACTGGTATGGAATTCGTTGCGCGTAATTTCTTGAGATGCCATTCGAAAACCGACAAAGATTCGGCGGATGTATCTACGCAGGTTGTTAAATATGATTTATTTTTTTGAATAGACTCCATAACGTTCTTACGTTGATTGCAGGTGTGGCAGGCAGTATTCGAGCCGTCTAATATGTCCAACTTGGTGGCTACGTGTGGCGGAAATAAGGTCTGCGTCATTGATGTGAAGACCGCAACCGTTCAGTACAGATATACTTGGCCAAAGTAATGTTTTTCTTCACTGTGTGTATTTTATATTATATAAATCATTGTGTATTAGGAACTGACTGAAAAGTGTCCTATTATGCTATATAGTGATTTATTCTAACAACGAAAAGTCCATTATATTTTGGGTTAATTAATATAATGTTGTATAATTTACCATACAAATTATAAGATAAATTCTGAACTTAAGTAATCTTTTGAATTTTCTTAAAGAAACTAATTTTAAAGCTTCAAATGTGCAAATTAAATAGAAGTTTATTAATACAATATAATTATTATTAAAATTTACCCTGTTACATTTTTCAATAATAAATATAGAAACTCATAAGACTGGTCTTAGAATAAAATATATTTAATTATATTTTATATTTTATGTTGTATAGAGGAATGTTGTACACAATATCATGGAGTACAGCGTGCCCAGACAATAATATATTAGCCACTGCTGGAACAAACAATACAATCGTGTTTATAGACCTATCAACTGAATCAGCATATCTTCACTACAAAATTGTTGATTATAGAAGTATCAAGATATTTATAAGTTCCATTTTATTTCATCCAAACGAAAAAAAATTATTTTGTTAGTATTTCTTATTTGACTATTAACTTGTATTTATTTTTATCAAATTAATGTCTGTCTGATTTCAGGTGCCCAAAATGATGGACATTTATATGTATTTAACTTTGAAATCAATGTTAATAATAGACGTATCGTAAACCTGAATAAACAATGTATTATCGATCTTAAATGTGAAATATTTGGATTGACGATTTGCACAACTAATGATTGTTTACTCATTGCTACCAATGCCGGATTAATGGGTTGGAATAACTCTCAGAAGTAATCTCAATCAAAATCTATTTAAACCATAAGATAGTTATTAATTTAATTTGTATCTCAGGTATCATATAAACATAGTTGATTTGCATGTATTAGTCTTATAATAACTAAAGATACTGTGATCAAGAATTGAACTGAGTTTATATATCAAGCAGCTGGCCACTTTTTCAATTTACTTGTTACATTATTAATATAATTTCAAATATTTAGAAATTATGTTAAATTTTGCTTAGTAAGTGGTTATTTTCGATCAACAGTAATCTTGTAAATGGCTTTTGTTCAAAGAAAATGGATAATAGAATCAGCTTATTTATGTTATAAAATAAGTAATTTCAGCAGATACATCTCATTTTTAGTTATACATGGAATGTATTGGTTTAACCATGTTGGGTTTTTATTTTATTATTTTGAGACTATATACAATTTTGAATAGAAAAATTGCTCCAATCATCACCAAATCATAAGTAAAATATAGGAAATAGACTCGATTTCAATTGAGATTAAGATCTGAACCCTTATACCTAATAATCATCTTTTGTCACATTTAAAATTTTTTTATCTGTATAAATAACTTTGACCAAAAAAATTGCTCTGTTCATTACAATCATAAGTTATTTCTGATAGAAAATTTGGTTTAAATGATATTTTGAGGGAGAATGAATTTCCCAATAGTTTTTTTTTAATAATTGCCATAAACCGACAAAAAGTTATAAAAATAAAGAAATCTACAACATTGGTTTTCAATAAAATTTAATTTTTATTTTCATTATTAAAATAACAATCAAAAACACTTGATATTTTCATTGAAGGCATATATCATTGTGTGCTATAATTTTCTAAATATTTTTTAAGCTAATAATAGATAGTTGAAAATTTCATATTTTCTTAGGTTTTTGTTGAAAATATAATACTAAGTTATTTATAGATATCTGTAATTAGTAAATGAAAAACATTTTGTGAGTGTAAGAAAATTATGATTTGATAATACATTAAAATCATAATACTCTGCTACATTATTATAGATAAAAATTGATAAAATTTAAAATTGTTGTATTTAAAGCTTAAAAATAGGTTTAAAGATTTTATTTAAAAAAAAATTACTGGAAAGTTGCAAAAAAAGGCATTTGATATTTCAACAAATTTTCATTTAATGATTATAAATTAATTAGTTCTTATCTTATAAATATTAATTAGAGCAAATTGAAACATTTACTGAGTATTTACATTAGGATTTTAAAAAGATTTAATAGTCTCCTAATATTTTATGAAATGTGTGTTATTTATAGGCACTCAAAATTTAAAATGTTCAAAAATAATTCTAAAACACACTTTTTTTTATTGAGAAAGTTAGAAAATATTCTATCATTAATATAATTTGATCCAACTGATCTCTTTTATTTATTTATTTTTGTTTTGGTTGTTATAGTACATTGGTTTGACATTTTAAAGAAAGCAATATAATTTGTTCATCACCAAATCTCATACAATTTTCTCTAATTTTTTAGTGTTTTTTGTAATTTGTTACCTCTTACATAATTAGGCTATTCATTTTAATACTAAAATATCTGATATGCTGTATAAACTAATAAAAATTATGAGAACATTTTTTCCTATTAAAAATAGTAAGATAAGATATAATTATGATAATCTACTACTACTTTCTTTACTCGTTCAGCCCAACTGATTGGATTTCCTATTATACTTTGACCTATTTTAATTTCCGTTAGGTTTAGTTGACGCCCTAAACCATTTATAAATTTATAGATTGAAGGATGTCAAGCAGAAAGTAAATGAGAAAATCTATCACAAATGTTTGTTTTATGCCAGTCACTTTGTATTGCGTCATATAAATTCCATAGTAGTCTAGGAAATAACGGAGGATATCTTTCATTAATTAATATAATCTTATTAAATTCTTCTTCTATTCTGATTTCAGCCAATTAAGACCATACCTCTAGATAAACATACTACCATCTATCTCTGTCTTCTGCTATATCCTGCCAATGTTTGTTCAGCTCAACTGTTTTTGTATCTTTTTTAACGCAATCTTCTCATCTTAAACGTTGGACTTCCAAGAGGTCTCCTTCCTACTGGATTTTCCTCTATTACTTTTTTTATCAGCGACCCATCTGTCTCCAGGCATGCCTTGTCCAAACTAGTGCCTTTGAAAGAACCCGTCATCTCAGCTTTTTATTCAAAATTATTTTATAATGTCATTTGCCGTAGCATAAGATGAAAATTTTAATATTTTTATTGTACTAAAGTATGTACAAGTAGTATGTATCTTGGCCAAATAAGTGTAAGGGGGCCTGGAACCGATCAGCCACGGGGCCCTCAAAAGCTCTCGACGGCCCTGGAGGTACCTTTCAATAGCTGTATTTTTCTCTGGAAATCTTTATTAAAATGCTTTTCAATTACTTAAATATATATATACAAATCGTATAGTATATCAACACTGAAACCATTATAAAAATGATTTGATTTATCAATTGTATGGACATTTTATTGTTTAATAATTTCAGTGTTGATGAGAAGTTTTTTCTAATGTTATTTTTAATACTTTTTGGTAAGTACATAAACATTAGGTAAAATTAAAAACATTTTAATTAAATTAAATGATGTAGTCTTTGAACATTAAAATCATTTACTGACCAATATAATTTATGTTCAGACAGAATCAAGAACTCATTGTTTTTGAACTTCCTGAAAATCCCAATGATCTGTACAAGGAACAGAATGAAAAGGTGATAGATTCAATTGAAACTATCAAAAACGGTTGGATAGCCACAAAAGTAGCTTTACACGGAGTTTTATATATTTTCAATCTACAAACACCACTGTCTCAAATCAAAAATAACCATTGTGTAGTAAAACCAGCATATGTTTTAAAATGGAGTAATACAGATAATTATTTTATGGGCTGTGGTATTGGTCTCGGTAAATATTTATAATTATAAACATTTTAATCTGTATAGTTGAAATTTACTTTTACTATTTTAGATGGAAAACTCTTGGCATGTGGAGATGATAAAGGTAGCATTTGGATTTACAATCTTAACCAAATTAACTTTAAAATTGTGAAAGATTATCATACTAAGACTATTGATCCACATACAGTATTAAAATGGCCTAAACTTCAAGACCGTTATTTAAAAAAGAAAAAAAAATTGGAAGTAGATGTTTATGACATTGTAATAGCCAAATGTGCAGTGCATTCTAATGGAAAATATCTTGTAGCTGTGACCAATAACAATTTTGTTTGCTTATATTCACTTTCTGAACTAACCTGAAATACAATGTTATATAAGATGCAGTTTAATTAAGTATTACATTCATGAACATAATAAAATATAGTAAATAAAATGTAAACATTTTAAATTGCAAGAAAACATATATATGTTTCTTTTTCTATTTACAATACAAAATACATAATATTTATGAATTAGTAAAATTCTATCAGTCTTATATACGTGATGACATTAACAAAATATTGTATCTCAATATTGTTAAAATTCTGGCGGTTGAGAAAAAAAAAATAGTATTAATCAACTATCCATGATCATCATACTTGCCCAATAAGATGGGGGAAGGGTAGGGGTATAGTCCTGGGGCCCAATCTTAAAAGGCCAAAACAACTAAGATTTTACCTAATTATTAATTTTGTATAAAAATTATTTTTAATTTAAATGCATAATATTACTTTAAAAATATTAAAAACTACAACTGATGTAGACATGAATAATTTAGACTGCCTAAGCCCGGTTTTTCAATTGCATTTAATTGATAATATGACTTAACTTTTTACTAGATGATTGCAAACAAGAAGATAATTGTAAGCAGGCGTTTTATTTTTTACTTGATTGTGAGATAATAAATATCACAGCATGGAACATTGCTGTTTCAAATATAGATTAATTGTACAGTTTTTTTTATAGAAATATCCATATTTTTAACAGAAAAATTACTGAAAGATCTAAAAAAATTACCATCTTTTACAGCAATGACGTTTCTAAAGATCTGGGGAAGAAATTTATCACTTGAAATTCATTCAGTCATTCATAGTCGGTTTACCTGAAAAACGATTTTTCTTCTCTCGATTTCCAAAACACACTTGAAAAACAAAAAGTAAAAAGCATTTTTCCAAATACAGTAGAAATCGGTTATAACAAGTTTTAAGAGCGAGTCAGTTTTTCTCTTTTAAACCAGTATCTTGTTAATTGCAGTTAGAACAAGCATTTGTTGTAACCGGATAGAAACAGATAAAACTCGAATAAAATAGATTTTTATTTTACTTATAATCAAGATTAATACATACAAGCAATTTATGTTATACAAAAAAATATAACTTAGGCCCAAACATTAAATTTTTGGAGGGCCTGGATGTACATGGCTATCTATCTATCTTGCAGTTACAAGGAAGAAATATTTTCCTCATAACAGTAGGTTCATGATTTTGAAGAATGTTTAAAATATCATACTCTCCATAAAAATTAAAATAACCTATTTGTATTGGTGATAAGATTCAATTACATTTATCATTGATTAATGACTTGGTACAATTGCACTTCAAAGCATAATTTCAGCAAAAACACAATATTTTGTCCAAAATTAAAAACTAGTAAACAATAGAAACAGAATATTCTAAATACTAAAAGTATATACAGTAAAACCTGTAAGACGGAATCGCTTGGGACCATGCAATTTTTCCGTGTTAACGGGGTTTCCGTCTTGACGGGGTTTAAAAAATAAAATTTAATTAAACTAAAAATTACATACGTATTTTTAGCCAGTATATATAAATAATAATTATATTTTTTGAAAAAAATTGGTTGTTGATTTTTTTTGTATGTGTTACCATTATAATGTAATTTCATCGTACAAATATATCGATTATATATGGGTATCGATAATATGAAAATAAACTTATTTTACAAAAATCATGTTATATTTCCGTCTTAGCGAGGATTTTCATCAACTTTTATTACAAAATCGTGTCAGTTTCCGGCTTGGCGAGGTTTCCGTCTTGGCGGGATAAAATTATATGTAATTTCAAACGGGACCAAACAAATTTTCCGTAATACCGAGGTTTCCGTCTTACCAAAGTTCCGTCTAAGCGAGGTTTTACTGTATAGTAAATACAGTACAAATAATAATTATACTGGAATGCTGTCTTATTTAACAATTTAATCCCAATGAAAACATAAAGTGAATGGTGTTAATAAAAGAAAAACTTGGATTGACAATTACTCAGTATTATAAAAACTTTAAATTTTGAAAAAAATTATACAAATTGTCAACATGTTTAAAATAATCCAATGACAAATTTCTTGCAGCTGTAATCAATAACAATTTTATATTTGCTGTCAACACCAACATAAAGTATAACTTTTAAAAATATTACTTAATAGTTGTTGAAATACTAATACAGTCAAGGATAAAGTATTAAGATGAGACTGAATGTTAAAACTTAGATTATGAAAAACTTATTAACTTGTATTTATTCATTGGCTTATAATACAAAATACATTTAGGAATGAGTCTTATTAGATAACTATGGATACAATGACAGAAACTAAACGATTAATTAAAATTATTAATCACAATGCTTTGATGGTTTTAAAAAACATATTTTCTTAATTGAGATAATGCAGGTACTTAATTAGTGCCAGTAGATCCAAAACCACCTTCTCCTCGTTCAGTTTCATCTAAGGTCTGAAATAAGGTGGTATAAAAAATAAAATTTTTTTGATGAATAAATGTAATTAATATAATACAATACCTTCAACTCTTTCAATTCAGGGTAAGCAATCTTTTCACAAATCAGTTGAGCAACTCTATCACCAGAGTTCACTGTGAAGTCTTTATCAGAATGATTGAAGAGTAACACACAAACGTTTCCTCTATAATCTTCATCGATCACACCAGCTATTACCAAAGAATGAATTATATAGCATAAACCATATAAACAAACAGTACTTTGATATAGAAAATGACTAAACACTTACCACCAACATCTATGAAGTTTTTCCAAGCAAGACCGGAACGCGGAGCAATGCGACCATAGGTTCCACGAGGCACTTTGATTTGAATGTCAGTTTTGATCAATTCTTTGTCTTTGGCTTTGACAGTATATGAGTAAGCACTATAAGAACAAAAACAAGAAAAAATTGTTCAAACCGCAAAATGATTCACACAATAAATCATTAGTGATTACAACTGTAAAGATGTGATTTTATTTATTGTATTTCACGAGAAACTATCCAAGAACATAATACGTTGTGATGGTAAAAAATAAATCAATAAATTTCGTTTAGTGTCGGAATGAGTTAAACAATTTCTCAGCGAAACGCTGAGAAAATCCACGGACATCTTAGCGACGAATTTCGGTTCGCATGCGACAACGGCAGAACGGACGAACAACCGGCAATCGACCACGTGGTCAGCGGAGGGTTGTGCTTACCTTCTCAAGTCGAAGCCTGCCGCGCTCGCGCTACCCTTGATTGGCGGATGCGCGTGATCGGTGATCTTGGCGAAACTCAAAACGCCGTCGTCGTCGGCGGTCTCGTCGTACTTGCAGACCTTTTTTTGGGGGCTGGGCATGGCGGCGACTGACACGGGCTACGGGGCTGCAAACAGCGGAACGATCAAACGGTGTAGGCGCAAAAGCGTACGAAACGGAAATGTGATCGAGGACCAGACAGCGTCGCGATCGCACCTGGTCGTCATTGTTGGCGGGAAAAAATCGAGTTCTTATCACGCGAAGAAAGGAAAAGATTTTACCGCCAATTTGTAAAACGCGGGCACCAGGAAAAGAGATTAAACAGCACGCGGACAACACTGGCTGGTGTGTTCGTACACGCAGTGTGACCATCCCTTCTTCAACCGCTCCTCCCGGAATTACCAGCGTTGAGCGCGCGCACAATCCATTTCGAATTCGATTGAGGGAAATAGACGAACGGTATTGCACCGTGTTAGTCAAGAACCCGATGTGCCGGTAATTCAAGTGTAGGTACTATAGACCTGCAAGGTCCGAGCCGGCCCTGTCCGGTCCTCAAAAAGCACGGCCCGTAGTGATATTGGAACGGGCCGGGATTCAAAATAAAATAAAGGGTTGGACTGGGCTTTTTAAGTCTTGAAATTTTATTCCTGACCGGACCTAGGGTTTTTTTCGTAAAATTTTTCGGGCTGGACTTGACTTCGAATATTAAATCAAGGGTTGGACCGGACTTTTTTAAGGATTTTTCTTCAACAATAATTAAAAATAATAATTATAAAACTAATGCTGGAACATTATACATACATATACATGATACATGTTTTTATAAATCATCTAATAAAAAAGATTAGTTTGTTCGTGTACCTTTTTTATTATATTTATAACTTATTTTAAAATATTTGTTGTATGATATGATTAATTTAATATATCTACTATAGTTAAATATTCTCTTAGTTTATTATTTTTAAACCAAGGTACCTAAGTAATGAAATTAAATATTGACTAAATTTATTTAGTTATTTTTTATTTAAAACTTATGTTAAAAAAAAATGTTGGACTGAACCGGGCCGGGCTTAAGAAAAAGTGGGTCGGCCCGGGCCTGGGCTTTTTTTTCACAATATGGTTTGGACCGGGCCGGACCGGGCTTAAGGATAAAATTGATGGACCAGATCCAGCCGAAAATAAACGGCCCTTGCTGGTCTATATTAGGTACATGTTTTCAACGGTTATTAAAATCTTTTCAAAAGTACGAATTTAATCTCCACAATTATCATTATCATTACCATCCGGATCAAGCGCGTAATCGATAGAGGGGTTACTGGTGTTGTACCACTCAACACCTCCCTTCCCAGGGATCGTATTACACTTATATCTCATAAAGATGAAGGTTCATCATAAACCACCATGTACACATATATATCATAACTAAAGCTCGGATGTTTATGACTTTGCATATTTTTTAGCGCTATTAGAATTATTCTCAAGTAAGTATATCAATTCGATTCGTAAAGCCTAAATTTCAAATATGTAAACTTATTTTGCATATACTTGCATACTTGACATTATTGAGCTTATAATCGAATATATTGATTATTTCTAGATTTAATTACATATTATTTATAAATTATTAATATAAAACTTAAATTTTTCAATATTATTATTAATTATTATCGGGTATCGTAATGTGTTAAATATTTATGAATATGAGCTATAAAAAATTATACACAATAAGTAAATTGAATTATGTAGGTAGGAATTAATATACATACCTAAAGATGTAGTTTCGTTTATGTAGTCGATAACAACAGTCACTGCTGTGTTCATCGCATGTATGTATTCAAACTTATTTATGGTAACTGTTTTGTTTATAATTCTATTAACCCATTTTTTTTCTACATAATTGTCGAAAAAAATATATATTTATTATATTTTGGATACATTTTTTAATGAATTTTTGATCATAAACATCCGAGCTCTAATTATAACGAAATATATATTATGGTAACAATAATGTAAAGCCGAAATTAATTTTGACTGATTAATCTAAAACCGTAGTTTTGTATTGTTTTATGCACGATTTTATATATATAACTATATACTTTATTAAAAAAAAAAACTATATACAGAATGTCTCACCATGTTTTACCGATTTTTATTTTAGTAGTTACTATTGAAATGTTTAGTTTTTTAATTGTGTTTTCTGTTAGGGGATACATATATAACTACTACTAAAATTTTTTTTCACATTTTAATCGCTTTAAAAAATAACTTTCTAGTTGTTTTTAATGCACAAATTTCAATTACAGTCCCATTATGTAAGATATTATTCTAAAAAATTGAATGTACCATACGCTAAATACTCGATGAATATTTCCTGAGTATTAGTCATTTTAATTTCTAAAGAAAAAGTTTATTACTATTTTAGTCATATATTTATCAATAGTAATTTTTTTTTTTGTAGTTATATGTGTTCCCCTAACACAAAATACAATTAAAAAACTAAAAACTAAAATTGAACTAAAAAAAACTAAAAAAAAATTATATTAACTACCGAAATTAAAATTGGTAAATCACGGTGAGATTCTCTGTATATATATATATATATACATACATAGGTACTATAGTTTTATTTTATTAAATTATTATCATCCCTATTATATTAAATGTGCATTGCGTGTTTTTTTCTTAATTATAATTTTAACATTAATAATAGAAAAAGTTATACGTTTCAAATATGTATTACCTACGTATCACACGACCGTTGTACAAAATGACGTCTTTATATAATATTAACAACTAATATTTTTATGATTGTTATTTAATATTTGTATATATAGTTTATTTGCATTTATCAAATTACATAGTTACATGATTATGTTATTCTCAACCATTGTCAATGGCCTTGTCGTAGTTGTAATCTTTATAAAAATTACACGAGATTAACATTGATATTAATAATTCACTATCATTTACGCATTATTATTAAAATAGGAATTAAGGAGTAAGAAAAATCTTTGTGATTCGACGCAACGACAATTATTTCAAACTGTCGTTCGATAAAGCCGTATATGTATTAGTATTTTGTTATCTAAAACTGTCTACGGTGTGTGTCGGTCATGGTAGATCTTATACCTGAGAGGCGAAAACTAGTTCGACGTAAAAAAGATTTATCAAAAAGCGAATTTTAGCTGACAAAACTATACAAAATAGAACTCCTTGTTTGGTTTTAGATCACGGAGCCAGAAAAGTGATACCACTGATAAATAGTGTGCGAGAAATTTACATGAAAATTAAAGTGTTTTATAATTAAATTGATAAAAGTACTAACACGAAATTATATAATAATTATCACTTTTAGAAAGTATAGTTTAGAATAGTAAAGCTTGGATCAAATAAAGAAAATATATTATTTTAATAATTTGTTAATTAGTTTTGACTTAGATAATATATGTATAAAAATATGACAAAATCATAGATAATAAAAGAATGGATATATCCATATATACCAATATTGGTAAGACAAAGGGACGTTTGCTGGAATGGGAAAGAGAGAAAGACTGATTTCGTTTGTCGTACTCGCTCTTTCAAAGGGAATTATCAGTAATGATAACAGATACAAATACGCACGAAATATGAAAATGATACATGAATTTATTTAATTTTGTTATAATTTGTCATTAACTGTCTTGAATAAATAAATATATATATATATATATATATATATGAACTACATTTTTTTGTTTTAATATTTTTTGTAATCTTTAATTATTTATTCATCACAGATAGAAAATATGTCTAGTACTATATCATGTTCAAGTGAAAAGAAAATTCTTATTTTAGGTAGTTTTTTTTATTATTAAATATTTTTGTTTAAATTTAAGTTTTTTAAATTTTTTAAGCGCTCATTTTCAAATTTCAAACTGATAAGTGATAAGACCTCTTGTAACCTCAATTTTTTCAATATTCACTCTTATGTGATAAACTCTCAAGGCCTATCCATTCTTTTATTATTTATGGAAAAAACACAATACATTTTTATCTTTTGCGAATTAAAATAACCGAAATAAACAGATATAAAATGTTCAACGCTCTATTGGATTTCATAACACTGTAATTTTTATCACGTTATTTTGTTTTCATCATTAGGGCTAGTTACTATAACTTCTAAATTTAAATACAAAAAATTATTTAAAGAAGTTAATTTCTTAACAGAAAGTATTTTATCTTTTATTAATACATTTGTCCTTCATAGAAAAATGTTAGTGAGAAAATACTCTCCTCTTTTCCCAAATAATTTTGCACTTTCTATTAGTCACTGAAGTTCTACCGGTGCTAAATTTCTCGTCGTATAACAGGGATGGCCAATCCAAACAATCTTGTGAGTCAATTTGGAAATACATACAAGCTCACGCAGGGACGGCCTGGGAAAAAAATTCAGGCCAGGAAAATGTATTACACCAGGCCAAATTTCAATGTTTACGGCATAGGTGTTAATATAAGGGGGATGTGGGGAGGGAAAAGTTATATGAGTTTTTACACCCCCCCCCACCATCACAAATTAATTTTATAATTATTTATTAAATTTTAGACTTTAGTTTATAATATATGTAAGAGGACATAAAAATAATAAATAGACTTTTAATCAGTATCAATATTTTAGTGACTGTTCATCTCAATTCAATTTCTAAGCTTAAAGGGTAGTTACACCTAGATGTATGTATTCTCTTAAAAAGAAGTGAAAAAAAAGTTCAATTAACCATTTAACAATTTATTAAACATAATTATAATATATAAATAAGCAATACTATGCTTGAATTTTCTTAAACAAATCATAATTTATAAATCGAAGAGTCGCGCTAGAGACTCCTTTCTGTGCGTAATAAACACGAAAATTGACCCGACCCGACCCGATAGCGAGACTATATACATTAAGTTTTGTCTTGGCACTCGAACCTCTCACTCGCACGCGTTGTATGCGGAGTGCGAGAGAGATACAGCTAAAAACTACAATTTTATGAGTCTCATTTTTCGTTCCGTCCGTGGATCGTACTTGGGTACTTTCCGGTGTTGTGTCAATAACATTTCTAATAATAGCAATAACAACTACAGGAAGATATGTAAAAGGTGTTTTGGAAAAATAATTGAAATTCTCAAAAAAATACTTCAGAGAAGTAAAAAAGGCTTTCTGTGCGTAAGTTGAAGCGATTTGAAGAAAAGATGGAATTTTAAATTAGTGATGAATTCAAATCTGCTTTCAAAATTAATATCAGAACATTATATTGGGTGTAGTGATTGAAGTCGTGAGCTATGTTTTCGACCAAAAATGAATCACGCTCCAGGCCCCTTAATAAATAAGTGAAATCAGTCTCAAAATTATGCGCCAAAAAGGCCCATGGTCGAAAAAGTAGAATTTGGAGCTTGATAAAGAATATAAATTAATACCCAAATTCTGTGCCGAACATTGTTGAAAAAGTTCCTACATTTTGAGGTTAATAAAGAAGTGAAATCAATCCCAAAATGCTGTACCTTAACTTAAAAAAATATCAATTCACAAAAATTTCAAGTTGTTCAACTGTTTCAAGACATTAAAAATAAAATTAGCACAGAACGGCGTATATTAATGATAATTTACCTAGTTCTTCCAACGAAACATAATATACAATATTAAAGGTATATTTACACAACCGTTCCGTGTCCGGCGTTTTAAATTTGTTTACTTGTTATGAAATGGGCATGTTACACATGTCCGTTCCGTGTCCGTAATTTTAGATTTGTCGGAGACAATGTTTTGGGGAATTTCATTGATACGGACATACTCATCGGTAGTAGAGGTGGGTCGATCGCGACTGACCGAATCAAAATGAACGAATCATTCAAGTGACCGAATCGCGACCGAATGATGTACCAAAAAGTATTCGGTCATTCGGTCAAATCGGTCTTTTCGGTCAAATCGATCTTTAGGTCAAACGACTCGATTAACGATTTTTTATGAAACTTTTCTAGTACAATAATAATTAATAATCCAAGACCGTGATAACTGCGTTTTACTACAAACAGTACAATTTAAAACATTTTCATAATAATAATCTCTGTCACTGCTTCATATTTCATAAGTAAATTGATTCACTTAATGATAAGAACGATATTGATGCAAGACCGAAATGACCGAATCATTTGACCGAATCACTTGACTGATTCGAATCATTCAAACGACCGAAAATTCCCACCTCTACAATTAACCTCTATAATTATCACGGTGATAATTATCATGGTTTATGATAACAACCACGGCGTTTTACTACAAACAGTACAAACTACAATCTACAACATTATATTATAATCAATCTCTGTCACTGATTGGCTGATTCATATTTCATAAGAAAATTGATTCACTTAATGATAAGAACGATATTTGATACAAGACCGAAATGACTGATATGACCGAATCATTTGACCGAATCACTTGACTGATTCGATTCAAATGATTCGAATCATTCAAACGACCGAAAATTCTCACCTTTAATCGGTAGGTTCTAATGACACTGAACAGGCACGGACAACGGACACGGAACGGTACTATGTGAATCCAAAGCACTGATACTGAGCGGACGGCACGGATACGGAACGGACACGGAACGGTTATGTGTAAACAGACCTTAATGCGTTTATGCATTCCAAAATAAAATATCCATGTTAAATGGGCAATTCATTCTAGTTATTACTTATTTGATATTTGTAATTAGTTATTAAATATTTACAATTTATGGACTACGGGTGTTCGAATCGGGATTTTTCTATAGATTTTTCTATACTGTAATATAGTTTACAAATATTAACAATAATATATAATAGTATAAAGAAATTAAAAATAATGTAATTCAGCCGTTGAGCGGTCAGGCCAATAATAAATTCCAATAGGTCAGGCCACCGAATAATGAATTTATAATTTACAAACATAGATAATATAATGATTTTTAATTTATTTATTTATTGGGATATTTGATTCTCAACTAATTTACTAAGTTTTTGCAAATTTATAGAAATGCTTGTATTTGCACATCGTAATTTATGTTGCAGGTTTCATCTGTTAGGTTTGAGCGTGATTTATCTTTAGCGAACGTAATTTTCGAAAAAATTCACAGTTTTATGTATGTCGATCCAAAAACATTCAAAACTTTTTTTGTCAGATTTTTTAAACTAGAAAACATTTTCTTTTGTGATATTAATATTATAAAAATCTATTTTTGAATTTTATATTTCAAAAATGTGTTTTAATTCATTATTGCATGGTAAGTCAATGGGTTCCATTTGAAGATATTCTGGGGCCGACTCGACAACAGTATGAAAAATAAATTAATAAATTTCAAATATTTTCTTGTATTTTTCTAAATTAGTGATACGACTCTCAAAAGCAGATATAAGTGTTCTTATTTCTTTTGCGTTGTAATCGATATGTTTTACATTTTTTAATTTGTTATGCAATGGATTAGAATAGATTAAATTGTTAATATTGTAATTAATACGTGTAACAGCATTGTGTGAACATTCCAGAATATTCTATTGGCACAAAAATAAAAATGTTTGCAACTGAATGATAAATCTCACGGACCGCAAAAAATTCTTTTTTTAGGGTGAGCCGTGAGTCTGCCATCCCTGTTTTATAATATAAAATCAGTATAAAACAATATTTTCCCGGATAAGACTCGTATTCTTTTCAACTTAAAATTATAATTGAAATAGAAATTATAATCACTGTATAAATAAACTGAAAAACTTATAAAATAAAATATTTGAATTAGATAGAAGTTTGCCTTTAATATCCCATAGAGTTCCAGTGTTCGATTGAATTTTAATAATTATATTGTAAATTATCAAAGTGTACGGTTTCGGTTAAACTTGTTTTGAGAGCTGCACGACACGTGTGGACGTCGATTGCCTATATGCACGCCGTTTTACTCATTAATGTTAGTCAATAAATATAATAATAATATTATTAAAAGTATAGTTTAATCAATGATTGCTGAAAGGTCACGAGTTACATATTTTCTAAAATTGAGAAATTTAAAAAAATTTATACTAGTCAAGTGTTATCGATGAGTTGAATGTGAAAACACAAAACTAGTATACGTTTATACTAATATTTCAATTTTATAAAATATGTGGTTCGTGACGTTTCTTCAATCATTGATTCAATTATTATAATATTGAAATATGAGCATTATAAAAGATAATCGACTATAAAAATAATAGTAGTATAATATTATTTCAACGAATAACCGTAACATTACGAGTGATCGACATTTGATATTTCGATTCGACACTATACATATGAAATACTTTTCTGGCTATATTAATTATATACTTGATAAACATGTTATTATACAAAAATCTTATTATTATATAATAAACGGATAGAATTTATGGGAGGGAAGTGAATAGAAATATTATACTATTATTTTATTATAATATTAATTATCATGAAACATGCTACCTATTGAAAGATATACAAAGTATTCGTTTGTAAATACTCATAAATATTTATTATATATATTTGTATGACTGTATACCTACATCAGAAATATTAAATAAATCCATGACAAAAAAAAAGTTCAAAAGGAAGGACAAAGCCACATCATCCCTCATAAATCTATTTCTGTGTAAAATGTATTAGTCAGAGCTTCTTGAATAACAGAATACGTCATCAATCGGAAGTGTTCCGAAGATATCTGCTCCCTCCCCCTGAGAAAAGGCAGGTCCTCCCGGTTGTTATCCGACCAGAGAACAATAAATTATTTAAAAATTAATTAATTTATGATTACTATTGATATGCAACGTTTCTCATTTCCAAACTATTTCAATAAATAACATTCTACCTTTTAGCATCTCCTTCACTATCTATTTCTTCTTCTTATATTTTAATCCTACAAAGCATTCCAATAATCAAATTAATTATTTATTATTTTCTTTCAGAAACGTTTCTTTTATTATATAATGTATTCATTTTTATTTCCGTAAAATGTATGTAATTTTTAGGATAAATTTTTTTTATTGACACATTTGTCTCCAATAAAAAAAATAATAATTACAATTTTTAATTGATGATTATTAAATATAATATAATATAAATTTTTTAATGAATCATTTTTGAAAAATCAAATTATATAATTAAACATCATTAAATTAAAATATATTTGGTATCACCGACAATGTTTTATTTGTGGGTTCTTTGTCCGACTTCTGAAGTTTATCTTAATTAAGTATTATCTTTATATGCATCTAAGACCTACCAATTATTAAAAACTAAAATTTTTAATTCTTCTTTTTTTGTTGACTTTCAAGACAATGTTTTTCAACAATTTTGCATCCAAATTTTTCTATCCAATCCATCCCGGGTCTCACTTTTTTTACGTCGTCTTTGACCATATTCCCAATATCGGCCTAAATTATAGTAAATTATTACTATTTGACCTAAAAACAAACAGGAATCAATTCGGCTCAACCTAATTGATACTACCTTTTTAAACGCTGACCAATTCAGATAATTTTTTTAGAGCTTATTTTTATCTTTATCTAGATAGACTTTTGGTATATTATCTTTATCTAGATTTAAAAGTATTTATCAGGGTTCAACAATGAATAACTTTTTTTTAAAAGTCGATGTAAGTAACTTCTTAATTTTCAAGCGTGTATAAGTTACAAAAAAAAATAAATAAATATATATAAGTATACAAACATTTTATTGGATAGCAATGCTGTGCGTGCACGTGCGTACAATGTGCTCATTCACAAAACATTCATGCTCGAAATGTACGCGTAGAACGCTCGAGTACGTGGGTGAGTGAAAAAAAGTGACGAATAAACACATATATTATAAGTAGTCTTTGAAGGGTTTGAATTTATGTGTATACATGTACATACGTATGTTGAACGTGAATAGTAATAATAATAATAATAATATCGTCGGCGCCTGTACATCCGTGTGCATTGTATGCGTATATTGTCATCATAGCCAGACGGGGTGACTGGTGAGTAAGGTGAGAGTATGAGAGTGGGGGAGAAGGATTCGGTATTATACGTACGTCGAATATTTTAATATATTTTTTCTGGTAGCGTGTGTGTGTTTTACCGACCAGATTTTAAGGCAGAAAAATATGTACTTCGTGAAATAGAGGGAGAGAAAAATTGACAACAACAGTATATATATACAAGTATGTGTATGTGTGTGTGTGTAAGAAATACACGCGTACGCTCTTCACTCGCCCACGCCCATATGGGGATGTATATTTATTATGGTTCGGAATAAAATCCATTCATCACACATTATTATATGTATATCGGATTCGAGTGTCAGTTATTTTACACTTTTGTATCCCTTTTCATCCAGGGACACTGCCGCTCGAAAACTACCTGATGCGTTTCATAAACGCGTTACTGCGCGCTGCGGCGGACATTCGCAAGAAAAATAATATACAATAATATACAACAATAATAAAACGAAGATGATTATCGGCCAGTCGTTCCGATCTTATGTTTCTGTGTTGCAGTGGCCCCGCGAGGATTATCACGTAGTTGTCCAACTCGAGCGGCGCCCTTTGTCAAAACGTAAACGCTACCGCATATGCGTTTGCGCGATTTAATCCGCAGTGGACGTGTCAAAAATAATATTACCCATGTATGTATACATGTATTATTGTCGTAAATATAATAGGTACTTGTGTGTCAGAACGTGTGTGTATTATTTACATGTACGTGCGTGTGGGGTGAAACACCTGTTGCATACGTGCTGCAAATATATGATAATACAGACACCGAAAATTGGAGGAGGGGGTGGTGACTCCGGGGCTGCATGTGATTCCCCTTAACATTTTTATAACAGTGATTTAGTTCCACGTATGTAGATTTGTAACGCGCGTATCTTGTTCTTTATTTTTTAATAATGCGTATATTATTATCTTATTGTACGTAAAAATAATGATTTGCTGTACATACTCATAGTCTCGTAACTAGAAATTTTTTTTTCTTCTTTTAATTCAGATTACAACAACCGCGATCAAATTGTATGAAAACTATAAGCCTTTTTCTATGGTAATGATTTCGTAACTCTTTCAAAACCAACCGCTTAAGATACTCGTACATGTAGTAGTACTAAATTGCAGTATACATCATGCATCCTATACCATACCGTAGCATTCTTCGTGCGTCTGTGCTTAAATCATTTAAATGCATTTAGTTAAACGATAAGATAAAATCTGCAGAATTAACCATTAATCTATTAATCTATTTAAGATCAACTACTGTAATAACTAATAATTATAACAACTGTCTAAAACTCTAGGTAAGATAATTTTAGAGGTCCCATCATCCAATATTCTACGAAGACTGATCGTTAGAGCACCAATATTTGGAAGGAATTACAGTATAGAAGTTTATTTTTCATATAACCTTAAAATTACCTTTTAACAAATAAACGCTTTTCATCAGCGCACACTTGAATAATTAATCCTAAAAATATAAAATAATACAGATGGATATCCCACGACGATTTACTAACCACGATTTTTCCAATATCTTATATAGATAATCAAAATGGTTTTTTTTTATATCTCATATAGTTAACTATACATATTTCATATTAATATTTGCAGCCAAACGGAGTTATTTGCTATTTCCCCAATTATCCGAATCCCGTTTAACTTGGCCGCAACGGTTCGCGTATTCGCTCATTGACAATTTCACTCGAAAAACAATAATAGCACGATATAAATTAACACGTGTTGATGACATAAATTCCCATTGATGTCCGTCCTACTATCGCTGCGATTGGTGTTGCTGGAGCAACAGTGGCGGTAGTGGTAGTTATACTCGTTCGCCTCTTTTCTCCCCTCTCATTCTAGTGTTATTTAAAGATAGAACGAGAGAAACTTTTTTTTATAATATCGTTACGTGAAATATAACAATAATTGCAGTGATACGAGCGTACTGTGACGATACTTTATTACACATTGATTTCCAGCGCACTCTATAAAAATGCATAATGTTATCATGCAAAGGTTAGATTTGAGAAAATAATGAAGAAACCGAAAACATTGCAGATAATAAAATACGGCATAGATTATTCGAGTTGATTGAAATCGATTGATTACAATACATGTTGTTCTTATAATATAAATTACTAAATAAAAAATAGGCACATGTTCATAATTTTCATTAATCATATTTTTATTCAGGTTTGATGTATGCATCGTTGTGTGCAAACGAGACACATGTCCTGGACATGTGACATTTTTGCAATCAGAATAGTTGTTATATATGAATCATTACATGCAAAAAAGTCACATGTCTACATTTCATAAATCGTTCAAGAAAGAAAAAAAAACTTAATACTCTGTAAAAAATTTAAGGAAAAATGTTTACAAATTGCAATTTTTGCAAAAATAACACATGTCCAAGAAATTAAAATCATTGTATAACATGTAATTTCAGAAGATTTCATAAAACCTTTACAGTATCTTACCTTTCTACATAATATGAATTTTTAAATATTTTCCATAGCTATTAAGTTTTTTTTTTTTCCAGAAAAAGGCATGAACTGTGAACATGTGATTTTCTTACATTTAATGATTGATATATATTGATAGATAACTTTCTAAATATAAAGCAAGTGTGAGTGCGGTAAATTTAACTTTACAAGAAAAAAAAATATAAAGCATATATTCTGTATTAGCACCATCAACATTTGTAAGTGCACCATGTGGTACATCAAAATTGTTCAATAATATGTAAGTTTTGTATTTGTAGCCAAACGTGAAAAAGAATTTGCGTTTGCAGATGAGAAACCTGAAGAAAATTGTATTTTCGTTGGCGTACAAGTCAAAATAAGAATTAAATTGTTCCCTAAGTAAACATCCAGCGTATCTGCAATGGGTTAAAAAAAAATCAGTTAAGTCTTGCGAGAAATTATCTTTCTTATCGACTTCGTCCTGATTACTTGTTCGGAGGACCATAAATACGTTATAAGCGGCAGTGCTCTGGAACACTGCGGAGACGACTACGGTTAAACTGTAAATTTTAATCATCTTGCGAAAAAAAAAATAGTGAATTTATAAGTTATTGTCGTATGTTGACAGTCGCAATATTTATTTCGCAAGGACCAGAATAGCGGGGATTAGTTGTCTGTACGTTCACGTAATGCCCGCGTGCACAACATAGTGATTATCAAATTTCAATCAGCTGTGCATATGCAGACTAGGATAACGAGGGATATGGAATCAGGACTGTATTCAGAGAAAGGCAAGAGGGCATAGGATAGGGGCGCAAATTTCAATATTACTTATGTAATACTCATGTTTGTCACGTAACATTTGAAAATTTATATTTATTTTAACGCTTCACTATAGTAGAACCTCGCTCTATTTTTATTGCATAAAAACTAATGTTGATGATGTCGGAATTTTTTTTCTGTGGCGGTAAGGCGATAAAGATATAATACGTAATATCGCATTATTCCTGTCACACAGAGGGCGTTCTGTCGCGACGGTAAAATTTAGACGATACAGCTGTACAGAATCACAAAATTCCGCGTGGGCAGCTGTCGAATTGTTATTTATTGGTTTTTTTTATTCTGTTGTAAAGTTATTATATAGTAAGTAATATACATTAACTTACCTCAAACAAACTGCTAATTTTTCCTTTGTCTCAATAGGTTTTCTCCAGTTTATAGGACATTTCTCAATATTTGGGTTTATAAAATAATCCACTTCTTCGAAACACTCACGTGAGATACGAAAATATTTGAAAAAACGATCTTCATGTGTCATCGATTCGATACACAGTCAATAGTATTCATCAAACTGTTCCCTCGTTGTATTGATTTCATGCATCCATTTTCGTTTTTTCCTTTTATTTTTAAATGCAAGTAATAAAAGAAGTTGTTCCTCATCAAAAACCTGACATTATTGTAAAATGACGATTGTTAAAAACTGAAACAAATGGATAGATATAAGCAACTGTGTACTAGATGACTAGATTACTAGATTATGACTGTAGCAGACCGCTCACAAATTATCGCTGCCTGTGTGTCGTCATCAGATCACTAACCGCCGCGTATCATAATAATGATATACTTGCTGTTATAGACAATAAGATTTGATGGAGAGTATGTGGATTAGTTAATTTGTTGGACATTCCAGGTAGCAGTTTTTTAAAAAAAAGTCGAAAAGACGCTATTCTTTATTAGATAATATATCTAAACAATTATTACATCATGCATTAATATAGATATATACGTTAGCTGATGTACTGCAGCAAATATTAATCACTTTCGTTGCTTTCAAATTTCAATCCCATAAATAATTAGTTAGCTATGTGGTAAGACCTAAAAATCAACGCACTTAATCAATTAGCAAAATCCCATAATTTAAATTTTCACTCTAGCCTAAGCTCACATTATAATCCTTTAACAAAGCAATATTTCTTAAAATTACTTCCTGATAATGTTCCCAAAAGATACAAAATAAATTGACCTAGAGACGTTTTTTATTAATCCTATTTCGGTAATCCAAATAGCCGAGTGGAATATTAACAAAATGTACATGATCTCGACACTATGTATAAAATAATTCAATTACATTGGTCCATTAAAAATGGTACATTTACCGCGCTGTATACAGTATACTGCTACCGATATTTTGATGACCAAATAATCAAATTACACTTTATAAAAAAATTTTAAATTATTTAAAATAAACTATTTGGTCAAATTGGTTAAAATGTGATGTAAAAGTGATCAAATTTAAATAATACACTTTTGCTGAACAATGGATTTAAATATTTTATTATTTGACATTTAACCGTGCATCTTGAGATTAAACAACAAAAATAATGTAAATCCTTAAATCTTTTATTATCAACAGCTACTTTAATTCAAATTTATGTCAATAAAATCATTGATATTGATTTTTGTTTAGCACTAATTATAATTAGTGTGTATATTTATATTAGTATATAATTCTTGCTATAAATGATTTATTATTGTTGGTTTAATGTCAATAAAATATTTATAAGTCATTAATTCAGCCAAAGGATATTATTTAGTTTTAATCACTTTTGTATTACATTTTAACCACATTTTAATACATTTAAATAACTGGTTTATTTTAAATAATTTTAAATTTTGTACAAAGCATAATTCAATGTAATAATTGTTTCGTTATCAAAATATCGGTAAAATGAACAATTTGAATGGACCAATGAATTGATGTTAATTATTGCACGTGTAGCGCTGAGACCATGAACTAACTACACTTTATTAATATGCAGCCGGGTGGCTGTCCGGTATTACTAATGTCACACTCCTCTCATCTCATTAAAACTATTAAATGTGCACGCCGTTGTTGTGCAGTTCGTAAATATATTTCAGAAATAAATAAATAGAGTTTTTTTTTTTTTTTTTCTAAAGAAAAAAAGGTACGTGTTGGCAAAAAATGAAATATTGCCAATATAGATATCTCCGTCCGCAGCAGCCGCAGTGGCGGCCGCTTATAAAACGATTGTTTCCGACGACGTTTTTTCATGCAGTCTCCCGTTCATTCAATTCTCCGCGTGCGAGCAGTTTGTTGCACCGGTCAACAATGGGACCCGGTCTCGGTGACGCGTTCATTGTGATACGAAAACGAAATGCCGGCTACGGTATATACGGATATTTGCCAAGGACTTGTTATACGCTATTTATCGGATCAACACCTTTTTCACACGCACGCACACACACACACACGCATGCACGCACACATACACACGCACACACACACACACACGCGCATGCATGCACATATACACATGCACACGTACACGCACACATACGCTCGCACTCACGCTAGTCATACGCATAAGCGTATACAATGTGTTTACATCTCGAAAATTATTGTGACAAAAACCGTTCGAGCCGCGGCGTATAACATTTTTGCGCCCCTCGTGGCGCCGTCGCGTCGCCAAACGGCGTGTACAAACGAATATAATGCGCGATACTCCTCCGTGCCTGCTGAGATATTTACACAATGCAACGGGAGATGCACCGCGGTACAATACGTGTATAAACGGCTACCGCCGCCGGGTGAGCACCTCCAACGATGCATTTTTTGAATATTTTCGTTTTCCTCCTTTTTGTCCATCTTTTCTCGTTGTCGCGCCGCGATAAATCGCAATAAAATCTTTTTCTCGCGCCCGCATTTTATTCAATTTTCGGTCACTCGATCGATTACCGATTTCCGTCGTTCGTCGCCCGTAGTATTTTTTTTATTTTTTTCTATCGAAACGACCGTCAGATACGTCTTTTTCGAAACAATTTTCACTCGAGAGGGGTAAAGTGTAGTGAACCACCTGTACCCTCTTCTCTAAGCAGATAACTTTAACGTGTGTGTACCTCCACTCTCAGTGGAATTAGTCCAGAGTGGAGCATTGTGGAGCGACCAGAACGAGGACATTGGAGAGAAACTACAGAATTAATTGTGTCGAATATTTTTCACATTAAGCCAGGTTTCTGGCGTGGCTACAGGAGGTCGAGGGATGAGAAATGAGGGGTGAGGAAACCACGTTTCCAAGCCTAAGCCTAAGTCTAATAATAAAACTATTTTTCTCAATCCCATCAATATTTAAAAACATTACTACATACATTGGTGACTTAACCGGTAAGCGTTGCTACTGCAGAAATAATTTTTCAACTCTAAGTAGAATAAAAACATGGCTTCATTCAAGAATGGCTGAAGATAGGCTGTCCAATTTAAGTTTAATAAATGCACATGGAGAAATTGATATGTATAATTACAAAGATGAGTCTTAGATAAGTTTGCTAAGACTATAAATATACCTTTGGAGTTTGTTATTTAAAAATGTAGAGACTTATCCCTCCCCCCAAATAGGTTCCCGGAGCCACATATGCCGAGTTAGATTAGAACTGGTCACTGCACATATTGTGACTAGTTGTGAAACCACTGCACCATAATCCTCCTGAAACATGTATACACGCATATTATACTGCGTTAGCAGGCGTTTCGAAAACAAAATATTAAGTGCTCATTATCATTGTCCGTTATTTTCTCTTGTAAATTACGTACATGCATACTTTAGAATACTCTGTTTATAATAGTCGTTTATTTACACCAACTACGGATGACCGCGGTAAATTGTGTTCCAAGTGTTTCATACTCGTAAATCGTATACATTGCAAGACCAATTAAAAATCGTAAAAAACCGTGATTCACTTAAGCGTATTGTGTGTAAGTGTAGAAATAATGGCGTTGGCGTGAAAATTGTACGTTCGATTGCATACGCGTTATTATTGTTCTGCTCACGTGCAAAGTGCATTCGTTACATCGAGATAGATTTTCGTTTTAGATAATACACGCACCTAACGCCTTGTTATAAATCGAACAGTAATGGCATTACGGAAGAGTACATGTCATGTAGTTCAAACAAATTATATTTTGATTTTTTTTAGTGATAATTAATGAAGTGTGCGTTCAATTGATTAGAATAAATACAATTGAATTGAATAGAAATCATGTGTAAAAAAAAAAACCAAAAAAAAAATTATTTACTGAATCGTGAAAATCACAATCATCACTACATTAGTTGTACACGCTAATATAGGTTATTATATAGGTACCTGTACCTCATTTCGTTGATATATTACCGCAAGAGATTTGTTAAAAGATAACAAATGGATTATACAGCTAGGTTAGGTTATCTTATTGAATCGATAAATGTTACATTATTATTTCTTGTTATGGAAATAATTCTTATATGTCTATACGTATAGATTAAACGTTGTAGTTGAAACATCAGTGCCAACGTATAAAGGGTTATTTCTTAAATTTTAGAAGAAAGATACGGTGTTCTTCCTAGGACCTTTGGAGAGATATTAAAATATTGTATAATCAATATATGCATACAAGCATGCAATAATTTCCTTACAATAATAAAACCTTGTAAGACAGCACATGTGGATCATTATATGATTATTAAGACATCAATTATTGATAATAATGTAATGAAATGTTATTAAATATTTATTACTGTAATTAGTGTAGTACACCAGTCATTAATTTAACGATTTGTTAATCTTCATTTAATTTGTCTAATGTGTTATTTTTGTCGAAATAGAAATATTATTATATACATTTAATGATACACAATAAATGATTGAGCGTTTAAAACGAATTTTATCGGTACTCGTTTAAAATATTGTAAATGTTTAGAAAGTGCTTCGATCGGATAAAAGTTGATATCGTTTTTGTTCGGCGTGTACATACGAGTTGTTGAACGAATGTGGACTTTTTATTGTTGTCGCAGTACTTTCGTTCTTCGTGCTTATCATACGTTCCGTACCGCAATGGCTATTGCAATAATATTATGTACATGGTACATGAATAGCGCACAGCATATTATTGCAGGCGCACCGAAACGTATGATATATCAAAAATAGTATGACCTACGACTAATCCCAATTCATCTGGCAATTAATTATAGTTCTCAACCATCTTATTAATATAAAATACCTAGTACATAATAAATAAAAAAATAAAAAATGGAAAAAATACCGTAAATAGTTATATTAAATGTGCACGAAAAGCATACGTCTCCAAATATACTAATAAACAAAATCATGCCACAGTATTCCAACGTCAGATCCGTTACTGTTAATTTGTCTTCATACTCGTACACTTACCAAATCACAGTCCAATCACCATGGGCACCGAGAGGAGGGTGCAAAGGGTGCGCTGGTTTTTTAAAGAAAAAATAATAAAAATCAAATAATGTAGGATAGAGGTTATCATTATCGTTTTTTGATTTCCTAGTAAGACGAATTATTTTGCAGCCCCAGAAAAAAACTAAAATAACTCAGTATTGTCATACAATTTGAAAAAATATTCCTACATATTTAACTTAAATAGTTTAATCATTTTTTAAAGATCATACTATGCAACCCTTCCTGAAAAATTTACCAGTGGCGCCTAAGCCAAAACTACTAATTCATCTACCCGGTATTCAGCGTCCAGAAAAGCAATTATGACATATTTGTGCGTAATGTGAATTTGACAGGTCTGGCATACTCGTAATATGCGCTCAAACACCAAAACAATATGCGTCTTAAAAGACATGACATTATTGTTTCGATGAGGCAATCATGGTTTATTTTAGATTATGCGTGCTTTTGTTTTTCAAACGCGATGATCTATGTAAATGATAATAAATCAGTAACCTTAATGCACGAACATATTATTATTATTATTTTGTGCAATTGTTTGCACGCAGTAAAAGAGTACATTGAAGTATTTAATTATTTTATTTATCACAATAATACATAAGAATGATGAAGTTGTTGTAAATACCAAAACGACCGTACATAGTGTAATATAATGTCGTTAACTCTACACAATATTTAACTTATTTAATACAGCATATCATCCGTATGTTATCGTATAGGAAGACGGTACGGTAAAATTAGTATACCTATTCGTAGCAGATACATAACTTAATCTTATAATAAACTCGTAAACGATAGAGAACAAAAAAATTTATACATATGTAGATGATTCGACCCGTCTCGATTAAATTGTTTAACACATACACGCGTACGCGTAATAATAATTATGTAACGATATTAACTTAAAAATTATATTCGTATTGCATCGAGAATATATAACATATATACATACATAAAAAGACTCAGTCTCAGTTCGCGTTCAACATTGTTGATAATATTACATAATAATATGATAAAATAATCAACATATGTCTGTTAAAACTATTCGTATAAATATTTTATAACGGTAATAATACAACGGTTCGGATCGCATAACGTACGTCTGACACACGGATGTAGAACACACGCGGCACGGGTTCTACACGGGCAAAATGAAACGAAATACACGCGATACGCGAGATCGGAATTTCTTATCGATTCATCCTCCTCGCCCTCCATCCCGTCCCGTTGTCGCATCGTGCAGCCGTAGTGCCAGCTATAGTGCTACGCCGTGTCCCGTGGTTTTTGTTTGGCCACTTATCCAGGGCCGTCCCTAGGGCAGGGCGAGCGGGGCCCCGCGCTCTCGCCACAGTTGGACAGGATTTATTATATTAAGTTTAATTATATGACACGTTGCGTTATGAATTGATTTACTTATTCATATTGTTGTAAATGCAAGGTACTATATTTGTCAAGTCTATTTGCGCACATTTGAGTTTCAATATAATAACTGATGCGTGATAATGACATTTTCGATACTTAAGGCCCCGCAATTTTCCTCTGCCCCAAGCCCCGCAAATAATCAGGACGGCCCTGCACTTATCCCTGGCCGAACGCTGGTTACGTAGGAATCGTAACGCAGTCGTACGGGATCTATTCTATCTATGTTCGACTTCGCGGTAGCGACACACGTGCGCGCGGCCGTTTGCGGTAACGCGCGATAAATCCCGGTACACACGTACCGCGTGCTTCGTAGCGACCACCACGCGACCGGAGGCGATTCGCACGGCAACACGAATCGGGCGTCGGTCGCACATCGTCTCGGTTCGTGAAAATAAATTATAAAAAAAAATACAATACGGGACAATGGGTTGTGTACTACGACCACTGCCGCGTTGCTACTGCTGTTGCTACGTGACGACGCCGGGCGGCGAATCGCGACTGCGCCCCGACGACCTGCACTTGTGCCTGGTGCACGGCAACCGCGGAGACGACGACGACGACGACGAGGAGGTTAGGTCGGGCCGCACGTTCGTCTGGTCCTGGACCATTTTCCGGCTGATGAGCAGCCATTCCTTTAGGAACCTGTAGTATATGATCAGCACGCCCCAGTCCTGGATCACCATGGCCGTGTGGTCGGGGTTGGCGTTCCATCCGGCGCCGCCGACGATCACGGCCTTCGCGCCGTGCGGCACCCGCCAGTCGCGATGCCACGTGCCCGCGCTCCGCAACGCGGTCTCGACCTCACACAGCACCTGTGAACAGACACACATCAGATTTAGTTCTCGCGACATTGCCCAACATAAAACGATATTTTCACATCAGTCCAGCCCAGTGTCCATTCCAGACAGTCCATGCCGTAAAGGTATGTCACCGGGGTAAATAATCAATAGACTCGATTGATTTTTTTCGGGGTTGAAGAGATAACGGTTATGTTCTCAAGTGTCGGTACAATCCTATGGATAGTATGATTGTCTTTGAAGTAGGACACATTAATATTATATATATATATATATATACTAGCTGATCCCGTGCACTTCGTTGCTCGTTATACCAACTCTATATGACTCTAACTTTGTTCAATTCGTTATTTAATATTCGGTGGATGATGTTCTAGATTTATCTTAAGTTTTCTCTCCGGAATAAAAATTCTGATTCACAGCAGTATATTATCAGGTAGGCAATCTACCTACGGTAGATCGCGGACCTAGTGCTGTTTGTACGTACTTTAGTGTATGATTTAAATCTAATAAAGTATCAAAGTTATACCAAGTTTGACATAATACGGTGGATTAATATAATCAATTAATACATTATCCTAACCTAACCTTAACGTACTAAAATCCGTAGTGTAGAATTGTATTGTTGATTATTTGTATTAGTTTTTCGAACTATTTCTGTTGACTTCAGGAACACGTTAGAATCTGGATCTGTACCGATAAGTAAACCATTCAATGGTTCAGGCGGTGTTCCAATTTCAGGTAGTTGCATCTTTCCTGACGCGCAACACATCCCGACTGGCTCATTTTTGAATTTGAGAGCATGGCAGTGCGGGCATTCCTTGTCCATAGCACAAATTACTACTTTTTAATGAGCATAATATTCAATATCCGGCTCATACTGGAATGTTAGACGCAGGAATGAATCGGTTATAAATGTTCGATGTACCTGTTGGCGTTGTTGGTCATTTGCTCTGCGTGAGTCAACAACGAATCATTTGCATTATCGGATTGGCATTGTTCGTCTGTTCTTTGCGCTCTTCTATTTCTCATTCTTCTACGACAAAAATTGGAATTCTGTTGTCTTCTTGGCATTTTTAATGACACAAACAAATAGAAAATATTCAAAGTACTTATTTATGTTTTTTTTTTGGTTATCTTGCAACTTCAGGTAATTCATTATATTAATCACTAATAAATAAATATTATTCTCAAATCTTATAACCCCCATAGCAACCATTTATAAACAAAAACAAAAATTTCTATCGTAAGTCTCAAAATTCCTGTTTGAGCACCTCCCGGGGGTGGAGTTAGGTCCATATATAAACCCTATAAACCCGCTCCAAGACATTCTCTATCATTTAAAATAAAAATTTGAGCCAAATCGGCCCAGCCGTTCTCAACTGATGTTGTCTCCATTTTTATATATATATATTGACTGTTGGTATGTTTAAAATAGGTGTATGCAGTATATTAAATCGGGTTTAGCCCTCAACCTAGACTTTTTGAGTCTTTGACAACAGCGATGGATGGACAGGAGAGAGAACCCCTCGCAGTGCGGTAAACCATCTGCGATGCACCGTGTTGGCCGAAGAACAATAAGGATAACAAATATTGTTATTGTAATTGAGATCAAAATCACAACACGTCGAGGAAATATGATTAATCAAAGTATTCGATATTACGGACATGATTTTTGTACTACTACTACTACTACTACGGTATCGCAAGATTATTTTGCAGACGTATAATATGATGAAAGTCAAGTCCAATGTCAGCACCTATATTTAAATACCAAAAGCAAACTAGTTCAACTAACCCTATTTATAGTGATAATAATGTAATTTCCATTTCACATGGAATGATTATTTTCATCAACTGACCGTTACCAGTTTATGAAATAAATTCAAAATGTTGTTTTTACCCAATAAATACTCTGTACGACTTTTCATCTAATAAAGTAAAAATTATCATTAATTTCTTCTCTTATCCACCCGAATAATAATCTAATCCGTTTTTCGACCGAGTTTCTATCGTCTGATGTGGTTTACATAATATTATCTGTATAAACATATAAAATCTACAAACATAAAATTCTGTGTTTGTTGTCGAATTCCATTTTAAACTTCATGCTTAAATATAACTAACTTACATGCACAAGAATACAAGATTGTAGAATGAATTTTATAAAGCGCTGTGCACCACACATCAGTATTATACTCACGTAGACTATTTATCACTTCTCATTATTAAATCGTGATAAATATTTCGTGAAAATTCATTGATATTCGATATTGCAACACCAAAAATTAGGATAGAGATTATGGATTAGACTAAATTTAGTTTATAAGAAATATATCATTTGATAATTTTCTAGTTCACATTAGAGTACCTATATTTTGCAATATTTTTTTTGTTTAGTTTGTTAGTTTTTAATGAAAAGAATTATGTTAGAAGTTGGCAATCGAACTTGGTTCCGTAGTAGATGCTTTAAAGTGAATAAATTCAATAATATAACGTTTACGATTCATCACATGGTACTCAAGTTTACCTATTTAATATTATAATACTTCAAAGTTAACGAAAAAACATATAAACAATGGTCCTAGCCTTTGACGATTTATAATATACCCAAACTTTTCAATTTTTTAATTTTTTTTTCGATTTTTTTAATGAAAATGGTATTAATGTTTGTTACTAAAAAGTATTTTTTCCTCTTAATGGTTAACTTCTTGGGACCATTATTTTAAAAGAAACGTTCGATTACATGGGTACAATTACCAAATTAAAAAAAAACATAATAATCGAAGACAATGATAGTATTATTACTCATTTGTACGAAATTAGGCGTTGTATAAAAACTTTTTTCGTAGTGTAATCCGTACATTATAAGATTTAGATTAAATTAATTAACTGATATAAGAGTTTGATTTAATTAAAAGTGATAAAGGAATAAAGTAAATACATTTCATTTTTATAATTTCGTAGCACCTACATAAAATGCATGAGTTGTGTTAAAGTATTTTCGTCAAGGTTGTTTTGAGATTATTTTATCGTTTTTTTTTTTTTTTTTATTTGGACAACCCTTCTTATAGTTTGTCGCTTTTTTTGGATATTAAGATCTAACAATCGATTTACTTCTACTAGCAGGTCGTTTGATGTACTCGTGATTAACAATTCGTATATTCTTCTTTAGTCTTATACCTATTTATGTTTGATGAAGAATCGTCGTTTTTATAATTATAATGATGCTCAGTAGTAAAACTCTAAAATATGTTAATACTGTATTATATGCGCATAATAATTTCATGTACCGATGAATTATGAACGTAAATAATAATTTAATTGTTTTCGATAATGCATGGTGGAATTTAATAAAACGTATATTATTCAATCATAACTGATTTGTTTGTATTTAGATTAGTTTTAGTCGTATATTATATACTTGCTTGTGTCAGAAAGGAAAATAGTTGCATGATAATAACATGGCAACAGAGTTTTATCGTAATAATAATTAAATGATAATTTTTCATTTTTATCCATTTATCAGCATGCACATATACTATCATGTATGCTATTATTATGTTAGCTAAATAAGAATAAAAAAATCTTAAAAATATTAATAAAACAATATTAATGGACGATTGATAATGCGTGTTGGGGTGTAAAATATCATCACCAAAATATCACAAGAAAATAAAGTAAGCGAATTCTTATTATATTTCAATAATCGTTAAGTTATTTTTTGTCAAAGAAAATTACTTAAAAATATAAGGCTCGATTATTATCTGCGATAATTCTAAAAATAATAGGTACTATTTATTGACCAACCGAGAGCGTTTATAAGAGATGATGATTTATAAAATGTTTAAAAACAACATTTATTATATTAGAACCATACACGTGCACCTACTTATGATATTACTATTTTCATTGTAATGAATAAACAACGAAGTGAGAAATTCAAAGAGTTGGATGAAATGAAAAAATAACCAAAATAGGTTTACTAAGGTAAGTTCCTAACAAAGCTTCAGTGGTTCATACAATATAAAAATGGTATTCGAGAATACGTATCACTGTTAATGACAAATGGTTCATTGAGAAAAATGTCTCCCAACCTTAAGTGATTAAGCTGAAGGTTGAAAAACGTGTGTGTTCTGTGGGGTCTTTACCTTTAAATGAGAGTATAACAAAGTATTATTTCGTGTTTTATTATGTAGACACATAGTAATAAAACCGTTTGTGTAGAGAGTATTATAAAAATGAAAAATAAAAAAATAAAAAATAAATTATATTTAATGAAAAATGTATTACTATACACGTTGAATAAAATAACATTCATTGATAACAACTATTTTTATTCGTTTATTTGTCTCCGCAGGAATAAGCTATTAGCATATACGTAAAGAAGATTCAATAAGAGTATAAAAACGTTTGCGTCCTCATGCACCTATCATACGTAATGTATTGTGGTCAAATAGTTTCGGTTGCGCTTTTACAGCTCTTTTATGTTCACAGGTCATGTAGGTATAGTAATATTACAGCGTATAGTTGACAAGATCGTAAAGACTATATTTACATTATATGCGTACGACCACCGTATTGGAATAGTTTCCGAAATGAGATTGATACAGTTTTATTTTTATTTTTTATTTATCGAATACCTAAAATGTTTTTGTGCATCCGAGTAACCCTTAATAGTCCGGTAGAGGTACCTCGTAAACCCATTGCTACAACATGATTTAAAACGTGATTAACACATGTTGTGCTGTGATCCTACGCAAATCAATAAATAAATATTATGCCTGTATAACATTACGTTTGTCTTCGTATGATCGCAATGCATTTTTGAACGATCGAATTAAAATACAGCCTCGGGGTCGCGTTTCCCATACCACGAGTGTTATAAATGTTACGCCCCAATATAGCAGCATTGATTTCGATAAGGATTTAATCAAAGTATTTCTTCTTCGAGACACCGAAAATAGAAATTTAAATCATAGGCAGACATTTAGTTGATTTTCTCATATGGGGCTTTAATAATTTAATATAAAGTGACCCGAAGTGGTTTCACCCCCGCGAATTCTTCCTATACACAAATATAACATATTAATAATCGAATTAGGAATATTTTTAAATTATGATAAAATATACTAAGTAACGTATATTTAAAAAACAATTAAATATTTTATTTTAAAGACAAATATCTATTTTTATCAGCAAAAATATTTAAAATATCATTGCTATTAATCTTTTTAAACATATATTTTTTGTAATGTACAGTACAGAAAAATCGCTGAACCTATCTTGAAGCATTGATGTTTTTAGCCAAGTTTTTATTTTTTCATTGCACTGAAACTTCTTTCGCAAATAGCAGAACTGATTAGTATCGTTAATATTATTGTAAAGAGTTTTTGGAAATTTTTTGGTTTTCTGACAAAATTCTTATAACATTTTATACCATTTAACAAAATTTTGATTTTTGGGAGTCTATTGAAAAATGTTTAAGGGAAGGCCAAGCCTTCCTAAGTCCCCCCCCTGATGTCCACCTATAATTTAAACAGTACCAAAACCACTGCAGCAGCAGTACATAGTCACAGCGTGTCATATCACGACGATAACTCGGCAAAAAATCACGACACGATTGTTGTTTTCGTACGAACGCGGTTCACGGATATTTCGCTCGCAAAGAACTATATAACCGCGACGGTGATGGTTAGGTTAGGCACGTCATTGAACACCGTTTACAAAGATAATAAGATCCACATTAACATATGGATGTGAAACCTGGGCAACCACTAGTAATACAGAAAGTAGACTAAGGATGTTTGAGAATAAGATATGGAGAAAAATCTGTGGTCCTGTGTACGATAACAGAACAGGGACGTGGAGAAGAAAATTTAACCGGGAACTGCAGGATGAGTTGGGACTGGCACCAGTCCATAGTTACATAAGTGGCCAAAGAATATAATGGCTTGGCCACGTAATGCGCAGAAATGAGAAAGAGACGGTTAGGGTGGTGCAGGAGTGGAGACCTACGGGGAAGAGGCCTCGCGGACGTCCTGGACAAAGATGTCTGGATAAAGTAGAAGAAGATCTGAACGAAAAAAGGAGTAACAGAGTGGAGAACAATAGTGCATAACAGAGAAGAATGGAGACAGATTATGATGGCTGTGAAAACTCTTCAGGAGTAATAAATGCCAGCAAAGAAGAAAAAGAAGATTTAACACCGTCTCCATTCATATGCAGCAAAATGTTTCCACGCGTCGATTTTAGCATCCCGGATATTTTTTATTTATTTTCTTATGCGTATACAACGTATAAGAATTTGCTACAGGATATTTATATTGAAACACAAGCTCACAACCAATGTTTGTCATCGGAACGCAACTTGACATCCGCTATGATAGACGAAACGAGACGCGTAAACGACTCGTGGTGGCGACTGCGACGGACTGCTCGGATTATACTCACTATTACTGCTACTGCTCCGTAAGCATCGCGTAGACATTGTTAGGTGCGTAGGTGATTGTAACATAGGCGTGTCTACGGGCCGTGCCTCTCAAGCACAGGCACAATCTGCAAAATTTTACTTCGATGTGTTATCAATTAATGCCAGTTAAAAGTCATGGTTCCAACAAAACGACGTTTAGAATTATAGTAGGCGTTAAGAAAATTTGTAATTGCATTTGAATATGTAGCAGAATGTAGAAATAATGATTTTTTCGAAATGTAAAGATCGTATTTTCTTTCATTTTCGGTAACCCAGAATCACATTTGTATATTGGTTTTGCGCACGACCTGCTGAAAAGGTCTGGACACGCATATGATTTGTAACTATATCGTAATAACATGACGTCGGTCGGGAACGTCCCCCATGAAATTTGTTGTACGACGTGGGGCGGGATCGCGTTTTCGGATGTTTCGGCGATAATAAATAATTTACGATCGTCTGTGTGTCGCGCGTGTCGGCCTGTGCGTAGTGCGTACAATTTAGTTGTGCAGCGATGTCGTAAAAAAAAAAAAAAAACGAGGGTGTATTATATAGAACCGCGACAGAGCTGCGGATATGGCGGGAAAAATATCACAGTGTTTATGCGAGTATGTAGGAAAAGGTACACGCTGCGCATCTTGGTTTTTACAATATAATAATAATAGTAATAATAATAATAATACTCATTTCGAGTTGAATAGATAAAAACTGCCGAGTTATGTACATTGATTGGCCTAAGCGCCCCCCGCTGAGGTGGTATGTCAATGGAGACCGCACAAACATTCACGCCTTTATTATTACGGTGATTTATTCGCAGGGACGTCTGTACGAAACATCTGCCCCGGACTGTGTACTACACATACGCGCGTGTGTGTGCAGTATGTATTTATTTGTCTACCACGATCGAACTATTTCTCTTTGGCGGATGCCTCACCCTATCGGTTTTTCATTTTAACCCACCCTCCCCCCTTGTGCCGTACGTGAATAAAAGTCCACGCGTGCAGTTATACACTGAGCACTATTCTCGTGGCGCCTACCGAAAACCACCACGCATGACCGACGATTTTTCCCCAAAACCGGTCCTTTACAGTGGCGTAGATAGGGGGGATCTGGGGGTTCCACTCCCTCTCCCACACATATCCAAAATCTCAGCTAGTCAATAAATAGTCAATCATAAAAATAATTATAACCTAAATATATCAAACTACTCCCTCCCATAAATAATCTTCACCTACGCCCTTGATCTTGCATGTCGTGCACATCGCGTTGGTTAGCATGCACGACCGACCGCGATTTATCAGCTGTAGTGCATGCGATTGATTATCACCGCCCGGCATACGGGAATGCGTTACGATCGCGTATTACAGGGCCACAACGAGGCTCGAGAGCCGCATGCGGATCTTTGAGAAATTTCGTGCGGCTCTTTAATCCAAACTTAAAGTTTAGTTAATAAATATAATTCCATTATAATTTACATGGCATATGCTATAAAGTAATATATTGTAGAGTAATATATAATAGAGTAATAGAGTAATAATATATAACAGTTTTAAAATATATAACATAATTATTTATTTGATAATAAACGCCCTAGTTAGGGCTCAATACAAATAAGGTGGATAAATTATTATTATTTATTTGACTTAAAAAACATTTTATTTTATTATTATTATTATTATTATTATTATTATTATTATTATTATTGTTAATGCAAAGGTTTATACATTTGTTATATTATTGTTTATTTTACAATTATATGTATAATTCTGAATTTTTTTTAAATGATATTATGTAATATTATAAGTACTCAGCATGTGAACACTGAACACTGAACAATGAATACTCGAAAAAGCACTTTTTATAATTAATTCTTCTAATAACGTTAATAATAATGTCAATAATAATTAAATAAATATAATAAAATAATAAAATGCAAAATGTGTCTTCATTTTATAAACATCTCTTAACTATGTGGCTCGCTTCGAATTAACTTTATAAATTTGCGGCTCCCGAAATTAAGGTTAGTGGCCACCCCTGGCATATTACCAAATGTGTATGACAGCGCTTTCAGTACAGCAGGTGTGGAATTTGCAGATCACCCTTATAGTATAACATAAATCGTCGCAACAGTCGCGACGCATTAACGTTTATTCCGATGGTTATGATGGCCATAGGCGCAATTAGGTGTAGGTTAGAAGATACTTAACCCTCTCCTCCAAGTATTTATCTATTTTCCATATGATAGGTACATATATAAAATTAAAATGTAAGAGTAATTTACCAAATTGATATAATGAAAAAAAAAAAAAAAATTAGACCCACCAAAAATCAAATCCTAGTCGCGGCTATGAGAATGACACGCAGACGCGGTTTTCGAACGTTATTATTAGTGTATTAGAAAATATGTGGCGTTTTAAAAAAATGTTTTTCAGGTAACACAGACGGGCAGAGGCGGATTTCCCATTAGGCACTGCAGGCAACTGACTAGGGCGGCAAATTCTGTAGTGTTTAACAAAAAAACATCAAAATTACCAAACATTGGAAAATTAATTAAATTAAAATGGATGTCCAATACTTTTGTCTATGTATTTAATTTAGAGTAGGTATTTTGGAGGGGTATTGTAACTTGTTCATCTATTATAGGGGCGGCAAATTGTTGGTGCCTATGGCCGTAAAAAAGATAAATCCGCCTTTGCAGACGGGTGATAAGGAGGATGATACATGTAGGAGTCTTGGAAAAAATGTTGGAAAATAGATCTGTACGGGAAAATTGTTTAAAAATGACGAAGAATAATTCCGATTCATAATGTATTAAATCACGGTGGACTCTCTGGACCATAATATCATAGAATTATGTGTGAAAAGAAAAAAAATTGTAGAGGAAAGTACACCAGACGAATAATTAAGCGCATCGATGATGAGATTGGTGCAAAGAAGATAAAGAGAAGACGGAAAACAGAGGAAAATGAAAAATTGCTGATAACGAATCTTGAGATCGAGAAAAAAAAAATTGCCCACTCGTAAAAATAAATTTTTGTACAAGTTGATCTGCTGTTTTCATATAATATTAGTACGCGTGCCTTATGAGCGCAAATGGCCGGATTATCCATATACATAACGAATGAGGTGTATTGTTTATCGTGAAAAAAAAAAAATAAAGGGATTAGCAGACTGATAAAACATATTATTGAAATCATATTATTATACAGCGCTCGTGCGTCGCGTACAATAGCCATTGAGTGTACAGCTGCAGCAGACGACCGCGGAGAAGAATGCGGAAGGCCGTCACGCTGCGTGCCGTTTAACGTTTCGCTGTGCTGCGATTGGATTAATCGCGTTGTCGAATCGTACACATACAAAAAGTATTATATTTATTATGTTTAACTACTATCATCATCGTCGCGTTGAAGTTTTCACGGATTATGGATTTTTTTTTTTTTCCGAAGAAATACAAAACAATATAACGAAAACACATCCCACACCAATCACCAGTGACGGATCATAGTAGCACCGACGCAAACGCGTACGTATCGCTCGTCCGAGTATTTCCGTTCGTCTTTCTCTTAACCGTATCCTCCTCGGCTCATCCCGTTCGAAACGATAATGCGTGTACAATGTTCGTACATTCGCGCGTGTACCCGATAAACGCGTACGCGACGTCCGCGAACGCTTTTATATAAACCGTGCCCGCAGGTTCGGCACCACGACACGAAGGTACACGTATACTACGAGCACTTATAACGTATTCTTTCGAACATTATAGGAAACTGTTCAATGACCGTGGCTCGTAAACATAATGCAGCTGAATGAATGTACCGTATACACGCATAAACACTATAGTATAAACTCGCCCGTAAAGGTACACATTGTCTGCATGAATGAGTAGTACTACAACTGTTGAGCCAGTCGTCGTTTACCCCGTGTTTAATGGTGGCATGCGCGTTAAAAATGTGCGGAGTCGTTACTAATGAAGCGTAGAAATATTGTAGTAGGATTTCAAAGCGTACAAATACAATATAATATAAATACACCTTTTTCGTTATGAATGACTACACACACACACACACACATGCATAGTTTGGTTTATTTATTTATTATATGTTGCGGTCAACCCTGAATTATTAACGGCCTATTAGGTACATACGAACACATAGAATATACACTTACGAAAATCCCTCTGTATATAAATATACTATTTGTTTTAACAGGAATGTATAATTTTCGATTATTATTTAAGTGCCCACCTATATTATGTTCATAGGACACGATTTCCTTTTATTTGTGTTTAAAATTCGTCATCGGTTGTAAATATTTTGCATTTAATTTCTCGATGACGACATCGACTTCAAACATCGTAGTGATGTTGAAATTCATAGTTTAGTAATATAGTGAATATAAATATATGTAGTTAAGACCAATAATATATATATATATATATTTATTATTTGACCTTGAATAAAAATTGAAGTAATTAACTATGCGAAAATATAAAAAAGAGTAATGGTAAGAGTAGACTATTAGTAAATTAATTGACCTATCATTTTTTTCTTCAATTCTTAATATTTTCTTCGAACTTTGAGATTATTTTTTAAAACCAGACAGTTATATACAATTATGTTTATCAATACAAAAAGAAAATACGAATAAAAACAGTATATTTATGTTTATATAGCGAAAAGTTAATACGTATATAATATGATTCATTAAACACTTGCGTACATAGTAAATCATACAGTATGATGACATTTTTTATCTTTATATAGTATATTTCAACTAATTCTATGATGGTTTTTTTTTTTTTTTTTAACAATTAACGCACCTTTTTTTCAATCGATATTTGTGTTTTTGGAAGTATTAATTTTATGCACCTCATTCGAGTTGAAGACTTTTAATATAAAAAAAGTATATAGACATGACTAACAACTTAGTATTTTGTAAAACTTTGCATAATAATAACAAGTAAAAAGAGACAATTTTTGAAGCCACAAATCAATTTACCAAAAAAATTAATGCTACTTGTTGAAAGAAATCATCTTATTTAAAAAAATATATTTTTGCAATACACTTATTTATGAAACAGGCATCGCGTTGTCATTTGTTGTCACTATCTCTTCTGCCAATTGATCATTTATATCTTACAAGATACAAACTTGAATTGAAGGTAAATCAAACAAACAAAATACACCACAGTATAGCTGCACGTACTTCACAAACTATGTAGACAGCCTACATAATGTACCTAAGTACCTATATATAAATATTAGGGGAGTGAAATAAAAATAGTTAATTACAATGAAGAGAGATAGATAAAGAGAGAGAGAGAGAGAACAGAACGAAATAGCATAATTTAATTTGAACGAGGTTGCAATGGTAGGTTTGTGTTAAAGAAGTGAATAGTTGTCTGTGCTTGTCACTCATATCGATCGATTCCTTTCATAAGAACGTCAAAACTGACAAAGTATTAAATCGTATACAAATCTACCTTTTTTACAGGTAGAGTACCCTCTACACACGTATATAAATATTATATTTAACGTACAATAAATAGATGGTTAAATACTGCAGTATGTGTGTGGTGTAGGTTAACATGTGAACGTCACGACCAAAGACCCGTTTGAAAACCTTCGGGCGGTGACGGCGGCGACGTTAAGCTGTCGTACACCGAAAATGAAGTCAGGTAATGGTCGCGGGAAGCGGGACATATAAATCAGTCGATAAGATCTCATTACGCCAAATATTTTCTCGGTCAGCTACGATCAGCCCGCCCGCACGCCCGCAGTCGTTTTCTCGCACCTAACATCCGTTGGCACGAGCGTGGATTCGTAGACTTTGTGACGTAGCTCGTACGCACACGATCCGTCGACCTCGCAGGATTACGCAACATAATTTATATACATCAAGGCCATAAACAGAAAAAGATTTTGAGGAGGTGTAGAGTATAAAATGTTTTTTGACATGTATATTTTAAAATTTCAATTGTAATAGATATTTGGAAGGGGAGGTTTCTCAATCCCAAAAACCTTTTCTTAAATACGGCCTTGATATGCAGACTTGGGTAAAATAATTTTTAAAAGTATTTAGAATAAATACTCGAATACTTACAAAAAATAGTATTCCGAATACATTATTTAGAATTTTTCAAAAGTATTCCGAATACTTTTAAAATACTTCTAGTTTTTCATACTATAAAAATTATAGATATCATGAGAAATATTTGAAATTGTAGACTAAATATTTGTTACTTTATTGCATTTTTATGCTATATAATTGTTATAGATTATGATTTACAACACTAATAAAAATCTGATAAGAGCTTATATCTACAACATATGACAAAGAAGTAATAAAATCGTTTAAAAAAAGAGATGATTTAATGTTTAAAAGGTATTCGAAATAATGTATTCAGAATACTCGTTATAAGTATTCTAAATACTTTATTGAATACTTTCAAAAAAAGTATTTAAAAAGTATTTGAAATACTTAAAAAGTATTCTGAATACAGTATTCCGAATATTGTACTCGGAATACTACCCAAGTCTGTTGATATGCATGCTCATATATCGGGCACATTCGGGAGTTTAGCGGAGACATGGACACCCGACGGCATGCGTAGTTACGCAATGAGCTAAGAATTCCAAAGATGCAATTTTAACATCTACCTACTAAATGTATTTATCCGCTACAATTAGCAAGTGTATAGTACCTATGCTGAAGATGCGAATTGTAAAAGAGCGCAAAATTGTGAAAAAGTTGTATTTTTATTCTACATCCAAAACGAAATTTATCAATTATACTTTTTGAAATAATTAGATTTTGTCTAATTGTACACACTACGTATGCATTTAATGATGAAATTATGATTATAGCACAAGGGAATTTATGATATTATATAGAAAACTTCATGTGAAGACATTATCAATGAATTCACTAGTCTAAAAATGAGAAAAGAAGATTTTTAAAGTTTAAAACCAATACTATAATAATAACTTATAAATATCAATTATCTCTAACTTGACAACAATAATTTCAGTTTTATCGCGAATTTCAATGTGATCGCTTTCAACTATGTCTTGAAAAGATAAAATTTTTCGCAAAGATAAAACCACGATTTTGGACAGAGAGAAGTATTTATCTCTACGCATTTAACAACGTAAAATCGCTGGAAAATTATGTGTGCCGAGGTTATATCATTTATTATTATTCTATACATCTATATATTTATAAATTTAATTTAACGTTTTTTTTTTTTTTTTTCATTTGTATGACTTAAGTGTGCAAAATAAAAATATTTCTGTATTAAAAATGTTGATTTTTTTTGAACTAAGATCTGTTAATACGGCCAACCACTTAACGTGGCAAATGAGATTGGTCCTATCGCGTCCACGTTAAGTAGAATCCACTGTATTTGAAATCGTTAAACATACGCGGATGTCTTCGCACAGCAGCGGTTATCCTATACTTGATGAGTAACCATTGTATACATGTTATCGTCTTTATCGATGATCCTAAGTGCGAAGTGTACACGTTTCGCATGACTGAATAGTTTTAATACTGCCGGCATGTCATTTAGGTCCACCAAATAAGTGTTCGATGGCCCGGGAGTTTGACTTTTAAAACGATTCTCACAAGACTTAGTTCGATACATATCGCAGCGTCGAGGTCTCCCGACGGCTCCAACCGTTCGCCGAAGTTATTTTTAAATTGCAGAGCATTTACGTCCGAACCGGACACCCCATGATAAAAAATGTGATCGTCCACAATGGGAGGGACCACGTGGAAAACTTATTTATCACGGGTTACGGCGTCCCTGGCCGGCGCAACGACGTGTACGGACGAAAGCGTACAAACAATTTCATTGTCCGCACCGCGCGACCAGAGGAGCCCGCTGCATTTGTACCTAAATCGATACGTAGGTATAGAACACGTGTTGTTCGTCGACTGCAGTCTTCGTGCTCCCGGCGGGTGGCATCGAACAACGATTGTGATTATAATTTATGTATAACTTTATACCATGTATACGCGTAAACGTCGTACGACACCATGCACGCACACACGTATATAACTATATATTATTGATATTAATTCTTTGGTGAAAGGACAACGTCGAGAAGCCGTTTGCGCCGGATCCACCGCTACTTCGTTCGCCACTACGCGCGTCCGTTTATTGCCGCCGCCGCCGCCGACTCCGTACGCAAAGGGAGTGATGATGAACCGCTCGTACATACATATATGTACATATGCATGACATATATATATATATATTTATATATATTTAAGTATAATACTATATGTACATGCACCAGGTGCTACGTAGGAGGTCTTTGATCAACGGTCTATTGTGTCTACTCGCACCGCGCCACCGTGTACTAACAAAATGCTCGTACTCGTAATATACATATATATTTTATCTGTATCGATTTTATTATTGCGTACACCTATGTACCACCGCCCACGTGACGGTTGACGAGTTTATTACACGCACTGTAATAGGTATTATAAACATATAACCTGAGCGTAGACGTTCCGTGGATATTACGTTTTTGGAAGTGCTCGGGAATGATAAAATCAGTTCATCCGTTCATCCTTTTCTCACTATTCCGTCTTGAGGTCCTTCGACCTCTCTTTAGGTATGCTGCCCCATTTTATGTCATCCATTCCGTATCGAACTACACGCGCTATGAACCATTGGTACAATTATTGTCTTTTTCCAATGTAGATTGTTCCTTATTTCCGTCTTTGAATCGTGGTAATAATTTATCTACTATTACATACGTTATATCACACATATTCTATTTATCTATTATGTTTGAATTTATGTTGATTTTAATCTGTACTTTTTGTTATATTGTATACATAAACATAGGCTGTATACACATCATTAAAAGCGGATGATTTGATTTTTAACAAAGCTGTTGTGTAATAATAAAATAAGATTTTTCTATTGTAAGATAACCTAATACATTGTATATTAGAGCACCCGTTTATATAAGCACAACGATATTCTAACATGCGGCGTTTATGTTTAAATATTTTTTATGATAACTCACTGCGGTAAGGTGATTGAATAGATCGTCCAAAATTCGTTTTATCAGTGTGTAATTGGACATGTACTTTCTTTCACTGAACTGTCGCATTTGGTCAAACGTGACTGAAAAATTGACTAATGAATCTCGTAGTACGGGTAAAAGCGTAAACACCTAAAAAAACATATTAAAATCCGATAAGAATTTATGTATTGCTAATATTGTATTATCAGTTAAATTCGACGACAACGGAAGATTTGTGAGAATTTATTCAGTTTATAAATATATTCAAAATTACAACAAATCAATGTCACAGCAAATATTAGTAAAAAAATAATAAATAATATTTACAATATAGAACTGTATAAAAATGAATATTGAATAAACACAGCATGTCAATTTTTTTCAAATTAAAAGTTTATGTTGAAGGATAAATTCAAATTATTAATTACTACAAAAAATTAGATTTTCCATTGTTGATTTTATAGATGTACAAAAAATATTGTTAAAAATACTCATACGATGCGTATATTTGAAATAGCTTATCGAGTCGAAAAACGTTGACCAATGAAGAAATTTGTCAACTTCTCACCGTTTTGTCTGTTGACAGTTATTAAGTGGAACAAAAATAATTCATTATGTAAACGGTGAGTGACTCACAACGAAAAACTTGGTAGATATTTACCGACGTGTTTTGTTGACAATAAAATGGGAATAAACCCACTACCTATTCTTTAATGAACTGTTCGGTAATATTTTTATACTGCAGGCGTGTGCTAAAAATATTTATACTCTACTTCATCATAACAATACAATGTAATACAATATAGTCGTGCTTTTTAGAACAGGGTGTAAAATTATTAACACATTGTACTCGCGCGCTGGTGCTGTAGTCGCTCTAGTTAAGTAAAAGAATATTTTAATCGGCAGCTCACTCAATGCAAGAGCAGTAATTTATTTACGGGGACCGAAGAGGCGAAAAACCGGGATCTAGATTCTTTCAGAACTATAAACATAGACAAAAAATTTATGATTACGTCTGAACTGATATATGTGTTATAAAATGTATATAGTATATGTATTATAATTTATTATAATAAATTTTAATTTACAAGATTTCAATACAAAATAATATTAAAAAATTAGGTTCAAAACATATGATCAACTTACTACGGAGGTACACAAAAAGAGGACATTAATTTATTATATATTCTATATTCTGTGTGCACTGTTTGAATATAATTTATCTTTTATTATGTTGTAACTTGTAGCAGATAGATAACGGTGTATAATTATAATTGTAATCGTTGTTTCAGTTATTTTACAATAAATCGATTTTCAATTATAATATAAACTAACTTACTTTTATAAAAAATTTGAAGCTGTCCTCCCAAGAAGAGATTTGAAAACACGCCGCTGACAACAGCTATAAACAATCACAATAATATCGTTACCTTGTGGGGGTAGCAGCATCACTGTTATATTGTTTATCACACATTGACCCTTGACCCTTATTATATTGTTGTAGACAATATTTATTTTTACTTCAGTTTTTTTTTTTCAGTCTCGACATGATATTATTATCTCTCACGTTTATATTTCATTGTTTTTACGACGTTTTAGCACACACAAAGTTTAAGGATGTGCCGATTAATTGATTAATTAACGATGTCGCTAACGATGAAAAATCATTGACTATTGTATTTTTACTCAGATAAATGTATAAAAACACCAGTACTAAACACCCGTACTTAACACCAATGTACATGTTGCGCAACAAAAATAAATATTTTGAAATTAATTAATTTAATAACAGGACGTTTGATATCGAAATAATAATTTATTAGCAATACTTGCACAGCAGGACGTGCGTATGTTTACTCGATGATGCGTGATTTTTAACGGGCGAATATAGTATACTCGTACATCGAATAGTACCTATTTATTTTCGATAAACACTTGTTTACGCTGTTAATACTATCATACAACGAATCGCTATGCTGTCGTAAAGTACAATATAAACCACGTTCATGGATGTTTATACAATATGTGTGCACCTGATGGTTTGTTTTGGGATCATTTGGTGCATTATTTAAGTTATCAATAGGTAGAGAGGATCATTCCAGTAGAAGTTTTGTACACAAAATATGCGCTTTAAAAATTGTCTGCGATTTGTAAAAAAACAACAAAACCATGTACTCTTTTTTTTTAAATAAAAAAAATTATAGTACTAAAAAAATTAAAAATTATGTTCACTTATAAAACGAACTATGTATATATATACGTGTACAGTATACATAAATAATGACTACACGATGTCTATATATATATTATATATGTGTCTATATGGCTGCTGAACTAGTTAATAATGGTGGTAAAATGCAACTCGTGTTATTATTTGTATAAACAAAATCGTAGAATAATAAATAATAAAATATATTATACCCGTACTTGTACAATCATATTTTTAGAAATCTTCGTTTAGGTATGTATTATAATTAATAAAAACGTTTTATTTATTTAAGTTATAAGTAAACTAGGCTCAATTACATAAATCCTATAATTATGAAAAACGTTCGTAAATAATAAAATAAAAACCTATAGAATGTAATATACAAATTATATAATATAATTGTAGCAATAATTAATGAGAAAGAAATTCCAATAATTTTAAATGAATCTAGGTTTGGTTGTATGAACAAATCGATTTTTAATTAATTTATAATTTTTATAATTAAATTATGAGGGGTGATGCTTGCATAATTAGTTACTCCGGTGTAAAGATAAAATGTATCTTTCGGCCGACTGTTACGAGTAGGACTATGGATAGAGTAATCACTTAAAAATCCACGACAATTTATACATGGATTTCATGAATTATTGAAATACGCACAATTTCGACGAATGCAACCCTGGATTTTGTTAATATATCAGTTAAATTTAAATTCAAGATAAAAAAAAATACCAAAATCCTTGATAAGCTCTGTAATCCGATGTAGTGTTTTGTCATCGTGATTGTAACATACTATTGAGACTATTCAAGAACTGTAAAATTTCATTATCCGATATTTATTAATGTTAAAAGTGAAATTATGATTAATACACTATTTATAGAGAATATTTAAATCAAAATGAAGTAAATCAGTTTCATCTTGGTTATTAAGTATGCGGAACATTTTTATATAATTTACAAACATTAATTTACTATTGTGATTAAACAGTATTTCGTTTTATTTATAATACAAAAAATATAATATTTGTTCTCAAATAAATAATATTATGTTATTGGAATTTTATATTGGTGTAGTTAAATTTTAAACACGCCGTATGATTAAAAATATCTAATTAAAATTTTTATTGTCAACAATTATGTACGGTATACAGATAAAGAGTATTATACAGATCTCACTAGATATTTTTATGATTATATATATAATAATTATGTTGGATAGCCAACAGTTATCGCGTGAAAAGCTAAATGTACAACGATTTACAATCTTTAAACTTAAACTGATCAATTCTGAAAAAACTTAAAAAAAAAAGAAATCTAACTGTACGTGCTTTACTATTAGAATGAAATACAAAATATAGTGACTCGTATTTTACTACCTAGTTGATGTACCATAGTTCAAATATTATTGTAATATGTGTAAGGATTATAATTCACTGTGCTCACCTTGGTATCTTTGTCAAGTTTTTCGACATGGTTCTTGTACCAGTTCAGTGGGTAAGAGGGCAACCAATCGTAATGGTAATCTGTTCCCATCACAGTCTTCACCTGTAATCAAATTCGTGTATATTACATACGGATGCATCACCAAATCGGCCTCAAATCGAAAAACAAAATAAAATTAGGTACGCACAGTTTAACACTGATTTATGGTTTATAAAAAATGTTACGTAAAAAATTATGCTCCGAGTAGAGATCAAATCAAACAAGTGTTTGTTCGTAAAAATACACAATTTTATATTATAACTGCCTCAGACAAATTTAAATAACGATTTATGCGAATGCTTGACAAAGAATATATGTTTACTCTTCGGAATTTCTGCAGTATCTGAATAAATATGCATTCATTCAGATATTTAACTACGTGAAATATTTCAACGTCTCATTGCTGTATAATAACATATGTATATATATACACGTGTTTATGACCTGTCAAGATAACGGGCCAGCATTGAAAATCATGTAAAACAATATTGATAAATGATAAAACTGAACTAAATGACTGCATTAAATGTATGCCAGTCGAATGCGTTAGAATTATTTAAAGATTTAGTATCAAATAATAAATATATTGACCTCGGACATAACAATATGTACTCGGATTAATTTGATCGATACACACACACACACACACACACACACACATACACATTTATTATTATGATAAAATTAATAATTGTGGGATATCAAAAGGTCAAAACAATAAAAGTTTGATTGGTGATAACTGCACATCAGAGATTTAACCGATAAAAAAAATATATACATGTACATAAGTGTACAGATATATTGTTAATTAATCACTGTACTCACGTCTTTATAAAGCCAGGCAATTATTTCTCGGTTGTTTCGAAAATGTTTTCTGGCGATTTTCAGCTGCATTCGCACTTTTTTTAGTATTTTTATGTCACTATTCCTATTAGTGATGAAGCCTTTGGTAGGATTACGGAATTTCGAGAGCATATTAGTGTTATGCGTTCCGTGATTTTTCATATATTCGGCTGGCTAAACAAAATGCTAATGTTCAAACAATGCAATGAGGCAGAGAAGTATACAACATGTATCAGTATAAATGACTATAAGTGTATTTATGCATCTATACTTATTATTTAGTTAAATAAATAAATATCACAGCTTCGTGTGATTAAAAATCAACTCACTGGTGGAACAACGTCATTGCCGAAACAGTAATTCATGTGTAATGTGGTAATGGGCATGGCACTCGTGAAGTTTAAATCGTTAGCTCTTGAGGCCACTTCCATGGCTAGACAGACCAATAGCAAAAGCGATACTTTAGTTTTAAGTTTTCGACCTATTTTACGACCGGCTGAAATATAAATACAGTTTTAAATTACACTTTATGCCCAATTCAATGTATGTTAATAATATTTAAAAGTAGAAAGTCATCCGAAAACTGAATAAATTCAAATAAATCATTTTGGTATCAACATATTCCGATTTGCAGAAGTATCTTGAATCTCGTATGAACAATTCAGTTGAATTATCTACCGGAAGAAGATAAAGTTATACCATAAAAAAATGACATACACAAATCAATTATAGTTATTCTCAACACGAAAACCGGATAGTCTGCGAATTGTATTTGTTGGTAAAAACATGAATTTATTTTTAATCTTTTAACCGAAAAGTAATATGAATGTTTTAAAAAGGTATTGGCGTTGGATGTATTAAATTTGTGATAAATATCGACTTCAAGTGATATTTTTATCAAGAAAACCGATAGAAAATATTTTTGCCAAAAAAAAAACATCGGGTTTATTTGTAAAATTAAAAATTATTTAAAATTTTAATTAAAAATTAAAAAACCGTTTTTACCTCTGTTGTCCATTCGCTCGTTAGATTTATTCCCTAATTTTTGATATAAAGACAATGATTTTTGTTGAAATAAAATACACTAAAAATACGTGATGCTTTGGAATTGATGAAGATTTCTCTGCGTGTTACGATTTGATACTGTTTATTTGAGAATTTGAGAGTACTATACAAAGACTAAATATACATGTCTAAGAGATCTAGTATAGGAATGTCACTGTGATGGGCAATAGCGATGTACCTAATATTTGTTAAAAATAAACATATAATAAACAACGCTATTACGGTATAGGTTTTATACTTTCGACGTCGGTCTACAGGTTCATGTAGGCAGAAGAGTGCCCCCTCCTGTGACGGTTCAGCTGATCGACCCCTTCAACATAATTATGATAATATTATTTACACGGTACTTAGTGTCATATTTACATTGTTCAAATAAACGACTAATATTATAATAAAATGGCGAGAACTAATACCGCTCGTCTGTTATTATTTCAAATACGTCACAGCGAATTGAACCGTATTGTACTTGATCATAACCTACATATTATTATTGATGTTAGGTATTATATTGTTATTTTGGTCGCGTGTTCCTTGTCTCCAGACAAAACGTACACATACAAAGTCGACGAACAAAGTTGATGACGACAATTATACAGAAAAAAATATTTTCGATATAAATAACTGTACCATAATAAGTATATTATGTAACATACTCGTATAATATTACGAGTAATAGAAGAAAAAGCAAAATGTGACATTAACGAGTTAAAAAGTTGAGTTAATTGCCGAGCTAATCTTTTTTTTTTTAGGTAACTTACAACTTGACGAGTTAATTTTTCCTCGGTAAGTTGCTACTAATCAGTTTATTAACTTATTAGTTATAGTTATATTATATATTAGTTATTAGTTATATTAGTTATCTTAATTTAAATTCAAAAGATTAAATATATATGCTTTTAATAAGATTAATTGAAATTATAAAAATTGTAGAATTGTTGAATACGCACTATTCCTGGATTTAAATTGTAACCAAAATAACGTATTTATATTATTGTTATTTAGTTAAAGAAAAAAAAAAATTCAACCTATTTTTGATTGTATTTTTTAAATTTTTTTGTCGATTTACTTATTGCTTTAACAAGTAACTAATAATGAAAATTTCTAACTCTAAACATAACCATTAATGTACGTATGGGTGCCCGGGAATATTTGGCACCCCAAGTTTATCTTGAAGTAAAAATATTTTTTTAAGTCAATTATTTTATATTTAGAAGAATGAGTTTATTCCAGTTTGCTTTAATAATGCACTAATGTCGCGGACATACACAATATATATATATACATACGTTATACATGTATGTATTTACAAGCGCGGATACAAGGGGGGGGGGCTATGGGGGCTGAAGCCCCCCCCTTAGACTAGGACTTTGGTACTTTTTAATCGGTACAATTTAATTTGTTATGTTTATTAAAGTTTGTTATTATTAAAATAATAATTATTAAATAATCTCTTATAATAACCATATATTATGAATAAAAAAACTTAAACTAAATGCCCATGCTTTTATATACTATAGTACATTTTTTTTGTTTAGCCCCCCCCCCCCCTTTTTTCATATCTAAATCCGCGCCTGTGTATTTAGTAGGAATATTAGGTATTTGGATTTTTCATGTTATTTTTCAATTGTTTTAAGTGATTTTTGATATTTGTTGCTGAAATATTGTTTAGGATTTATTTTTTGTTTACCGTTTATCGGTTTGATTGCTTATTGATTAAAAATAATGATTATTTTTTTGATACTATTCAGTAATTTTTATAATTTATATGGTAAAACAGCTAAATTTATAATTAAATGGTGAAACTAAAACATTTTATGTCAGGTAAATGTAGGGGGGATGGAGGCTTTGCCTCTCACAGATCACCTAAGGATGAACAATTTTAGCATTCCTAAGTTTTAGACTGAATGTACAATGAATCCACCTATTAACTTAATACTTACATAACTAAAATTAACGCGTTGAAAAATTAAACGAATTACGACTAGCCTTGAGAATATGTTTAAACGTGGACGGATTAAACACGTGTACTGTGAAAATCGTAGTGGTTTAGATTTTATTATCGTATTTTTATATTTTTGTAAAAAAAAAAATAAAAATCACTCGATAACGCTGTGATTAATCATATACATATCCCAAAGATAACATGTAATAATAATAATAATAATAATAATAATAATAATAATAATAATAATAATAATAATAATAGTAATAATAATGATTATAATAATAATAATAGTAATAATAGTAGTACTATTAATAATGATAACGATACGATTAGACAGTAAAACAATTACTGTGCTGTCATCGGAGTGAGTGACGCGCACTCGATGATCAATAATAACGAGATCGCCGCTTCATCCCACCATATTAAGTAGATATGAGTAAATACGAGTAGATATGACGGTAGACGTAATCGAGTACGCAGTCGGCTTGGGTCGGTGGACCCGTAGTAGACTGGTATGCTATCGGAAGTCTGTAACGTAGTTTTACGACACTTATTTCATTCGGCGGGACGCGCACGTCAAGGGCAAGATCCAGAGGATGGCAAACAATGATTTTTCGGTCTCCGTTCATCGTACGCGCAACGGTGCAGCGCGGGGATTTCAACGTTTTCTATTCGCAACTTACCTGCCGGTCGATCGTTGCGATAAGGATTTTTAATGCTCGTATGAATCCGTCGAAAAGTCTACTTGAGATCGACTATCGTATTTCTTTATATTATTATTTTTTATTTTTTTGTGCTTAACAAACATTTTTTTTTTTTCGTTCCCTTTATCTATTTGCATTTTTGTAATATTAGATTATAAAACATTAGAAGATAAAATAAAAAAAGTTGATTTAAAGTAGTCTTACGGCGAATTTTAATAAGTTTTCAAAATACATAACGCATCGATTGATCGGTACGTTGGATATAGAAAATGTCTATCCCTGTGTATAAATCTTTATCTTGCGCGTGTGATAGACAGAGACATCAAATCATATTACTGCAATCCCTTTAATAGTAATGATAATAATAATAATCATAATTATTATAATAATTACATACCCACGTCGGTAATGTACTTTCCCTGCATAGTGAAGTTTTACTTTTCGTATGTTTTTTGCTCAAAATTGTGTTTTATTTTTTTAACTCAAACGATTATGCACGCCCTCCGTACAACGCGTTCTTTCGATATTTCCGATTTTGCGGGAACTCGCAGGTAGGGGTGCAAAACAACATATTATTATGAATGTATCGACCTCAGCTGCCACCGCAGGACACCCGTAACTCACGTAAATTGCAATATCCATATGTTTTACTTGTCTTATTTCATATACGTATTATATTGTGTATAAGTTCGTGTAATACGTTCGGTGGTGGCTTCAGTTAGTAGTATGTACGCCGTTGGACTATCGTTTGGAATCCGAAAAAAAAAAGAAAAATTCTCATTCGCCCGGGGAACACGCACTGTAGCCGAGCGCATGTGCTACAATAAAAATGTTTCAAAATCAAAGTGCAATACACACCTGCTGAACCACAATTTATGTTCTGCCGTACCAGGGTGTAATCGTTTACGAATACGTATTTAGGAACCACTTATTATACATTAAAATACCTTTATGTTCCGGGTTATCACATGCTTTATTATATCTTTAATTTACAGAAGTGAGAGATGATCTATATAGAAGCTCCAATTGTCACCACCCAGTGGTGCTTTAATCTAATTGTTGGTTAGAAGCAAAAATGTATACAATATCACCCCTTCCCTTAATAACGGTTTTACATAATAACCAATTAAAAAATAAAAATTAATATTTACAAAATTTTCCAGTATTTGTACAAATAATTGTAATCGTATGTACTAAATTGATTAGTTTATTATTCTCGATGATATAGTGTTATATAGTTACAATATTGAGTATATTATTATTAAACCTAGTACAGCAGTACCAACCGACTCGCTGGAAAATGTTTAAGGAACAATTGTTCTAAAATAATACCTGATCCCAAAACGCCGGACCAATTTTTCGTAATTTTATTGTAAAATGTATGCAATTACATATAAATTTAGATATTTTATCAAATGCATCATTTTAATACTATTATTCTGTAAACTATATGAACATAGGTTATTATTGTACAAGTTTTTTGAGTTCGAATATGAACGTATGCAATATGAATAATGAGTATATTAATTATATTTCATAATAACCTCACTGAAGATGGCTTTATTATATTTTATTTAATTCGGAACGGTAAAAGAAGTTTTTGATTTCTAACGGTTCCCATTCAGCGTATAGTCAGATCCATAAATTAACACCTAAGCGTGTTTAACTATTCTCGTGACTGCGTGAAGCGTACAATGATTAATGAAAACCCATTTGTTACTACTACAGATATGATATAACATATTATTTTAGCTGCGTTACAACGTTAGCCGAAAATAATTCACATTCGTTTAATAAAATGAAAATATAAGTCTTATTGGTTTGGTGAACGTTCATATTTAGATTCAAATTCATTCGTTCATAATGTATTTTAAATAATAAATTAAATAAGAAGTGTACAAATTGTTTTCGATTTAATATTATTTTTATAAAAAATATGAATTCTAATATATTTTCCGAAAGGAATTTGATTGAATTGTTAATTTTTTATTTTATTTTTTTGACACATACAACATTCTTCTTTTACCTAATGTACAATGTTATCTATTGACCATCATAATATTAAAATTTCATATTAAACTTTTCGTATGAACTTATATTTTATGTTAACAAAAATTGCAATTATGAATATTTACATCATAAACTATTGTAATTGTAATAAACAAAATATATTCAATTGAGGAACATTTTAATTTTAATGAAATTTGTAACAATAAGGTTTTAAAACCCTACTACAGTACATATAATATGAATTACACATTATAATGTATTTATACTGTTAAAAATCTTCAAATTTAAAGATTCAAAAGTAATAATAATCGATTACAATGATTAACTAAATTAAACGATAATCGAATTAAAATGAATGTTAAATCTTTGAATTTATGGTATACATTATAAACATTTAGGAATGTTTATAAAAATAATAACATTTAGGAATCTTATTATTTTTACAATCACTGCAAATACATAGAAAATAGAGTAGTAAAATAAGAGTTTTCTTAAACCTTCTACATAATATATTAAAAATATTAAGTAAGAGAAAGAAGCTCTTTAACTAAGAGCTTTTCTTTTTTATGAAGTTACTGGCTCTTTTAATATTCTGTTAAAAATGCAATTTTAAAGTTTTTTTAATCTAAAGTATTTGTTTTATTAGACGTAGTCATCCGAGATCTGACTACAATAATCATACGAACATAAAACTGATCTTAAAATAAAACTTTATAATACAACAAGACTATCGAATGATTCATAAACGTTTAAATATGCGTACTAAATAATAATGATGAAACTGTTATAGATGTAAGTTAAAAATTTCACCAATTTTCTGGGAAAAAAGAATATAAACAGTTTAGGTCTACGTGCAATGATAAATGATATTATAAACAAATTGATCTCGTCTAAACATCGGTTAATCGAATAACTTCAAGGTACAATAGTAAAATGAATCACTCGTGTTGTGCCATAAAAATCTCAACGAATACAGCAGGGCACTGTAACATCCGTAGTAGCTCGCGGATTTTAGTAATACCATAACGTGGCACTGATGATGTATACCTTCCTACTCACTCAATGCTTCTCAATAATACTATGTAATACGTCTTTGTAGTCAAATATCTGTCAACAACCGAACATAAATAAAACAACTGCACGCTTATATTTGTTAGCCAATTTTTATTGAAAACCGTTAAAAAAAACACACGTATATATTACTTGTGCTTAGCACGTTATACCAGGCGCCTTTATTTTATTTCGCACTCGCAATGTTATCAATCACTTTTCACGTACACGCGAAAATAACCCGAAATATCTGTGACCGCGGTCTACCGTAACACAAAAGGTTCATTCATAAAATTCCATTAGTTCGGCGTAGGCATCGTTGTACCCCACGCTCGTCGTTTACCCCGCACAAATGTTCGCCAGTTATCATGGATGGTCATGTGTTTTTGTATAGACTTGTGTTAAACTACAAAGTGTTTAAAAACGTTGACTTACACGTATCAGTAGTATTCAATAACACTGGACCGAAATTGACGGAAAGAGAGAGATCAAACAATTTACCGTCGGCAATGTTGAAATTATCACTATAATGTGGTGAACAAAAATATGAGATAATTAAGAATCCTGATATAGCTCCAGGATATTTTTGACCTCGATGTTCATAACTCGTTTAGATGAAAAAAACGACGATCGAGCGAAATTTGGGCGGACATCAGTGTACGAAAACGGTATTCTGTAAAGGGTTAGAAAATTAGATCTTCCGCGTGTTCGTTTCCGTCAAAAACAAACTTGTGAGAAATCTGCCGATGATTAATAACCGCATAAGTATATCCAAGGTCACGCTAATCAGGTGTGCAAGATTTTCAAAAAACGAGGGTGGTCGAAAATTTAAGGTAGCTTTATAAATCAAATCTCAAACAAAATATCATAATAATTATTTGTATAATAATAATTTACTGTAAACATTATATAACACATATTTTAAATAATAACTAAAAATCATTTTAATATAATTTTAAGAAATCTAACAAAACTATGGACAGTGCTTAGATATGATATTTTGGATGAAGAGGGAGTAGCAAATTTGCATAACATTGGCGGCCAAATGGATGAGAGCGGGCTTGTGCTTATCAATTCGGCGGATTTGACTAGTGTTGAAACGACCCGTCGAATCCGCGATGTGTGTCTTGTGTTTTACATTTACCACCTTCACGCACCGTAATACCATCGACTGTCACGTCTTAATATTGTTATAATTCATATATTACGCCTGATGGTTTTCTTTTTTTCTCCCGTTGAAATGTGCAGTACCGCAGCCGGTGGGAAACTGAATATAGAGTTGTAATTCGATTCGGGAAACACAACGGGGGCGCGGCTGCTGTATAGGGGAAAGAATGCACACGAAAATGTTATATAATAATATTCATTAAGAGAACACCACACCCGCATGTGTTGTCTCCGTTCCGTAAAGCACAACATGCGTTAAATAGAACCAATTCTGTGTTGTCAGCTTTAATATTGGAGTAAAATGATCTATTATATGAACTAAAAAGGTAGAACACATTATCCGATATGCTATGTCGTTGGGTTTTTATAATATTTTAATTTTCAAGCGAATTACGACCGTTTAAAATATTAAAATCCAGAGAAAATCAAAACGCGATTAAAAAATAAAAATTTCGCCTGTACCGTGGCACGGATAAGAATATGCTGTCCCCTTTAAGCTGGATACTGAATAGGTCAGTATTTTCTCTGGTGGTGATCGGACTAACGGTACAAACGCGGTTTTACAGATTTGCTATGGTATGTTGCACGTTTGCAGAACGGTGGCAACACGTGGTACGCGAATTCCGGGTTTGGTCTCGGGAGAAAAAAAAAACGAATATAGAAACGAAGTTGCAAAGAACCCACCACCGTACACTCGGACAATCAAGTATTACATTGTTACTATTGTAATGATCGATGGAACGAGAGGTGATGGGGGTGGATTGGGGATGGATGTTAACTAACGAAAGCGAGAGCTATGTGTCCATGTGTGCGCGAGTAAAATTAAATTTCGATCGTCTCTCACCTTTGAACAGCATGTCTTCGTCGGATCGTGTCTGCAGCCCATCGTGTCCGGCACTAGTAAAATTAAAAAACACACTGCGAGCCGTCGGCAACGCGCTCCGCGCACACACACAGCGTGCCGCCGCCGCCGCCACCACCGCCGCCGTCCGTATTCCCCCCTACGTTACCACGGGTGCCCCCGCAGACGACGACAACTACCACTACTACTACCACTACTACCGCTACTACCGCTACTATTACTACTACTACTATCATTAATACTACTACTATTACTACTACTACTACTACTACACCGTCGTCTACTGCTGCTTGATACTTCAGCTGTACTGTAGTGTCTGTAACGTATATCGAAAGAATTTGGCCGAATACCGGCCGCTATAAATATGATGATTGCACTATCGTGGTCGCGCGAGCGTGTTGTCTGTTACGAAGATAGTGATGGGAGACGTCGTCGGCGACGACTGACAGACTAACGACGTAATGAAAAACAATACCTACCTAGAGACCGTAAGACGACCGAGAGAGATATCGAAAAAACGTTTGATTTTTTTTTTTCGTCGCTCAAAACATGGTTTTCTGTGAGAGTTTATTGATCAATGATTAGCTTCTGTAAGCGCTCGGCGATAGAATATAAACACTTCAACATAATTCTTCATTGTTCTCTTGTTTCGGGAATGGTTGCAGTCTCCCTCAACAACCCCATAAGTACGCTGCTACCGATTACGGCGTTTCTGTTGTACATCTTTGACATTGTACCCTCCGAAAAAATCTTATTTTTATTAAAGGGATGTACACAAAGATATTTCGACGTCTCTCATAAAGAATTAAAAAAAAAGAACAAACTTGCATTTCGCTACATTAACCCTTCCCCGCGTGAACCAACCACGCCTTACTAATGTCATAATTTGGACACACTGTCTTGTCAGACCTGAAATTATTAACACTGGTACGCGACGTGTACCAATAACATATTCGTGGTATATAATATACAATCGCAAGTCAGGACTAGTGTGGTATAAAATCTCAAAATATGCAATTAAATATAATTTTGAAAGAGTTTGTACATGCTATTGCAAATAGTATAGATTATTTATACGAGTACAGTAAGATACGTAGACATGTATTTTTTTTTTTATATCGGCAATTGTTTTGAGATATGTGTTTTACGGACCAAAGTCAAAGTATGTTCATCAAAAATCGACAAACATTACGATGCACAGGCAAGTGAAATATAAATCACCATGCATAAATGAATATGTAAATAAAACGTAGATAAAATATATAAATAACATTTTACTAGAACCTGTACCTTTTTTTTTTTTGTGTTATAGAAATTGGGGTTCTTACGGTTACCTGTACATTGGTTGAAGTGTTTAATAGGATGTCCAATATATTTAACGAAAATCTCTTGTTAATAATGTATGTTTTAAGGCATTGGTTTTATTCTTTATGGAACTTATTATAATTTCCATAATGTTTATAACATTTTTTATCAAAAAATAAAAATGAAATTTAAAAATTTATTATTTTTCATATTTACATTATTAGTAATATCTTTATCCTCGTCGTATTTCTTATATATACGTATAAACAAATCGTCAATCTTTCACTACTAGTTCGTATAATCCGGACACGAAAAGAAGAAGAAATTTCTATAATTGAATTAACAATGAGAAGAAAAGCGAATAAAAAATGAAATTGTTTATACAAATAAATGTTTAGAAATCTTAACAATTTTGATTGCGTTGCTGTTAAGTACCCATATTACATTATGAACGGGAAAACTATTGAATGATAATATATGCATTTATCGCAACGTGACACGTAGCAAAGTGCACACAGCGATAACTTTATACAGATTGTATAGACTTATCCAGGATTTCGACAATACTAGTAATATATTTATGTCTCATCTCCACTGAGAATGATTACCCAAACGTGTTTTTGTATATATATATTTACTGAAAAATGCATTAATTCATGTTTAATATTTATATGCACCTCTGAAATGTATTGCTAAAGAACGTAACGATAAAAAAATACGGACGGTTTTATAAAAAAAAAAAAACAAAGTATATCGTGATTAACGTGTTGTTTCTAATAAACATAAAGTCCCTACGGATTCAACATGCGAAAGCTCGTTTGGAAAATATCGAAATTTAATGCACGTAGATTGGTCGTCGTTCGAGAGACGCTGAATCATTTCCCGTCACTTGATGTTACTCGATTCGAGCAGTCGTACCGTCGAAAACGTACGTAGAACTGTACTGCAGAATCGTCAATCGAAACGTTACGGGTTTCAGCAACAGGATCCGTTGAAAAACGCATATCCTTCAACCCTTTACACGGTACACCGACGCGGCCCCCCCCTCCAAGTTGCGCGCTACTCATTGCTATTGTACAGTGGGGTGGGAGCGGAGGGGTAGACCCGTCGTACCGTGTCGAGCGAGCCGTACGTCGCCGGTGTGCGTGGGCGGTGGTGGCGGCGTCGGCGTTCGACCCGCGGGGGCGGTTCTGCGGCGGACGGCCCCCCCGGCGCGCACGTACCGCCGCCGACAAGGGCGATCGCGCGCCCGCGCCACCGGGGTCCCGACGCGCGTACAATGCACACACGTATCACCGCGGTACGGGATACAAACGCGCGCGATGCCCAATGGATATGTGTCAATGTTTGCCCGCGGGTCAAGCCGGCCTCCGTAAATTATCTCGGGAACCATGTGTGCGACGCGGCATAATGGGAAGTGGTTCGCGTACGCACCTCTGAGCGCGACGTTCAGATATAATACATTAAATACACACGTCGATATGCCACGGGAAGTGTATAATAATAACACCCGTAAATATACGCGATGATATGATAATAAGCGTGTTTGTACGTCTTTCCATACGTCGTCGTACACCGTCCGTCCGTGCACGTAATACAATGTCTCACTCTATACGTACACGCGTGCGCGCGCGCGCGCCTGTGTGTGTGCGTGAACAATACAAGTATGCGTGTGTGCGTGTACGTGTTCGAGGGCGCCCGCTGAGAACCCCCCCGGGTGTGATTTTAAACGGTAGTTACCGATGGTTGCCGCGTCGGAAGACTTTTTTTCCCTATCCTTTGGAATTTGCCACCCACTACACCATAGCGTGCAAACATGTGTGTATACATATATCGGTACGCTATACAGATACGTTCATCCGGGACAAGATGATGCGTTATTCGATTGCCGAACACTAACAATCGTACGGAACGTTATATCATGACACTTTTATGTTTATGTATACAGAAAGAGAGAGAGAGAGAGAGAGAGAGAGAGAGAGAGAGAGAGAGAGAGAGTGATCAGAAAGGACACGCACCAATAATGAATTATCATTTTTTTTTTTCTTTTTTTTTTTATTGTCGTAAATGCGACTCGTATTGTATCATACATTTTCTGTGACCTCCGATCGGTGGAATGAAAAAAACGTTGCATGTTGTCGATTAATCGAATACACCTAATAAGTAGGCCGCAGTGGGTTTTTTCTTTTTAATAACTTTTCGGAAAGCCAAATTATGCTTATGCACCATATGTGTAAGTGTGCGTGTAACATATAATTTTGCAGTACACCGAATATCTATAGTGTCTATAGAGCTTATGAAACTTCCCATAAATTAATGCATTTATACAAGCTCTGGAATTGAACCGTAACAATTATTTTAAAAGTTTATTTTAAACGATTACAATTTTACTGTTATATTTGATCCCTTAAAACAGACATTGAAATTTGCGATGGTTGGCTTCATAACGTTATAAATTATAGATCTAAAATACAATTATAACAATGTCAAAGTAGTAAATTATAGATTCTAAATGTTGGATAATTTTTTTTATTATTTAGAGTGAAGTGTAGAACGTATTAGTTTTAGAACGAAGTTTATTTTTTATTTTTCTGTTAACACAATTTCGGGTAGAAATATTCGTCTAAAAGTTTTATCCAACAACGAATATAATCTTGAACAACTCAACACTCACCTACGTTAATCACCTACGATAGAATAACTATCTTTTCACGTGGGATTGTCATTAAATTAATTGTCCTTAAAATAAAATACTTAGTCTTCAATGTTTGTGAAAATATAAAATAATCCGTTTGTGGTTCGAGTGTAATTTCTCAGTTGTACATACAATTAATATAGATTCAAATGTATTGCAAGGTTATTTAAATTAAATAATTAATGTTCGCTTTTATTTAAAATTCTATTAAAAACATGTTCATGCCTAGAGTTCTAGAGTTCGGAAATTGATGCATTTTGAATTTTTTTTTGGAACTTTTTAGACGGTGTTCTCCTGGCCACAAATGTATTTTATTAGTATGCGAATCTGAATAAATGGTTTTTATTTTGCATTTTTTTGGTGTTTATTACCTTTTTAGTAATTTTTTGACATTTCTAGGTCATTTTTAATCATTTTTACTGATTTCACACTATTTCACTTCTTATTATTTCTTGTCAACTACGAGTGTTATGCTTAAATTTTTTAATGTTTTTAAGGTTATCAATTTTCGTCGACCCATTACAATAGTTGTGAATTATTGTAAATATGTTGTAGTATACAACAAGTTTTGATAATTAAAAACATTTTGTTATCTGATTTTGATGAAAAAATTGCCCACGTTCAATACAGTGATAATATAAAATAGTTATATCGCCTAAGTATAGAATTAATGATTGGATATATAAATATATAAAATTAATAGTTATTCCTTTTAAGTCGTAAAATACATTATCACGCGAGAAATTAATAATTTGTTTCCTTTACGACAGTCTACAGATAGACACATCATAAAATCTTTTAAACACCAATTATACATATCAAATGTTGGAATTCAAATAATATTATATTACTTCATACGAACATAACAATTTTAAAAATAACTGTTTATGTCAGGAGCCAAATTAAATTTTGATTGATAAAATTCGATTTTTGGACAAACATGTTACGTATGTTACGTACTCAAGTAAAAATATTATTTAAAACATGTGATTTAATCACTTCCTATAATATGCATTTTTACTATAAATTATTGCTCAAACACATTCGTATCGAAAAAAAATCATTTTCTTCAGAAATAAATACATTTTATTATTTTAGATTTTAACTATGATTTATTATTGTTATCATCCCTCTCTATTAAAAAAATTCAAATTTTCGAAGGGAAAGATTATAATTATTTATTTATATATTTTTTTTTTTTACGAGTCTGTACTCTGGTTACTTAGGTATTTACAAGCCTAAATTCCATAATAATATTTTAACGGAATGTTGAATTCGATCTCTATAAAGAAGATCATACGTTTGGTATTAGATAAACAACGGCAATTATTGAAATAAGAAATTGTCGATGACTCGATAAAATAATATTAAAAGTTTATCATGGCAATCATATTTTTTTCCGCGTCTAATTTACTCAATAATTAGTAATCGCGACACTTCTTTAACAACATATCTCGAAAAGTATAGTGTAAATGGTTATAGTACACGCTGTGTGTTTGTTAAAAAATGTGACTTGTTACGGGTTTCATAACCATTTAGGTATTGAACAGAGAAAAAAGTTAGTAAATCAGAACTAACCGAAAGAAGTTGATTTATCGTGCAGTTATCTACGAAATTGTGTATGTATCGAGTACAAGCAATAAAAATTCAGATTAACAAAATGTCGTAAAATATACACATAATAAAAATAATTGAACTGTACACACGTACTCCAGTGCCGCTGAGTTATCACAATTGTTAAGCAATAATTATTGTGCAGTGAAAAATTAACTGTCGACACCTAAACATTCCTTGGCTGGTTAAAAGGTGAGACTTGCGCGAGATATCTTTGCGATCAAGCCTGCAATTATATACCATTGCTCGTATAATAATAACATATAGTAGGCGTCGCGAACATCTGATATTTAAATTTATGGCGTTTCGTTAGCCACGGCATTACTAAGATTTATGACTCTTTAATTTTACATGGTATTTAATTTCAAGTGTAAAAATCGCTTAAATTAAAAGAAGAAACACAACGCTCGTGCATAAAAGTATTGACTTCAATAAAAATAATTTCATACATAACGATTCTTTGTCTTGGATACTTGTATGAACAATCAAATTATAATTCTATAATAAATAATGAATTATAATTACAATAAAATAGCAATTGATGTATGTGTTCATAACTGATTTAACCTTTATATTGTATATAAAGACGTGATATATTTTTAAATCGATGTTTTATTTGTGTTTTTCGTATACAACAATATAATAAAACAATTCATTTTTATCTGCAGAGTAAATAATTATTAATAAACGTACAAAAACACTAATTTAAGTTTCCGTTATTTAATTTTTTTTTAATTTTTTTTTAATTTTTAAAATGTAATTGTTAAAAGCATGATTTTGGCTCAACAATTAATTGCAAAAAAAAAAACGTTGCATTACATTATGAAATTTTTATCATACAGTTAATCGCGTATACGTAAACATTTTAATTTCAATGTTCTTAGAATTACAATTTATTTTAGATATTACTGGTAATATTAAAAAGTAACATTATCAAATGAGTATATGACATCAGTATTCGATAATAATACAATTAATAATAACACTAATCGTACAAGTGTTAAAACCCCAAATTTGAAATAAACACGTTGAGATGAAAAATGACCTTAAAAAAAGAACCGGATGGGCCTCGCTCGGCTGTACAGTTGGGGGTGGAGTGCACCTCGTTTATAGGATAGGTCATTATTACAATGGATTTGTTAAATTCGAATGCAATGATAGATATCATTGTATACGAATAACGGTTCTAAACGGAGTTAATATGTTTGTCTAGGATATAATACATTGTTATTTATAAATATTATAAAAAGTATATTTTATTTTGAAACGATAAATATATTTTTCAATTAGGATGGGTTGGCAGTTGCATACAGCGACAATTTGAGTGAAACGATCTCCAAAATTTTTTAGTTTCGATAACTTTAACTTTTTGTAAACCTTGTATTAAATTTTCAAGAGTTTTCGGTTTGCCAATTAAATTTGATAGATAATAAAAAAAATTTTTACAAAAGTCGAAAATTTAAATTGTCTATAAATATGTCAAAATATGTCAAAATACTTTGAAAACTTAACCATGTATAGAAAACGTCAATATAAAGATTTGGAGAAAATTTCAAGTTGTTGCGGTTTTTCATTTTTGAGTTAGAGCATTTTAAAAAAAACCGATGTCATTTGTCAGTCTAGAATATTATACATTATATTATATTTTACATGTAATTTTATGTCAATATTCGCTGTTCAAACGCTTATAAAAAAATTTTAATAATTTTTGAATGACAATAATAACTACTTCTGTAGAATCTTCTATTAAATTTTCAAGTATTTTGAACGAGCCAAATTTTTTTTATCACCGATTATAAAAAAAAAAAAAATGTAAAAAATCGAATATTTTAAATGCCTATAAGTGGCTTAAAAATCAATATAATATTTTGAAAAAATATGTCATAAAGGAAATGCCAATCTTAACAGCTGGTAAAAATTTCAAAATTCTGCGACTTATAATTTTTGAATTATAACAAATATTTAAAATCGTTTGAGAATAAATCGCTATTTTATGCAATTTCGTAAATATTTAAATTTCAAACAGTCATACAATTTTTTCCTCTAAGTCCGGTAGAAATTTTTTTAAAGAATTTTGAAGAGTAGCTTATAGATAACCTTGTGTTAAAATTTTAAACCTTAAGTATGAACAGAAAAAATTTTATGAATTTTTATCTACAAAATAACTTGCAAATTATCGTGATTTTTACACATTTTATACAAATTTGAGCTTTAAGGGTTTATAAAAAAAATTTGAGTAAACCGATCACCGATATTTTTTAGTTACGATAAGTTTAACTTATTATGAACCTTGTATTAAATTTTCAGAGTTTTCGGTCTGCCAATTAAATTTGATAGATGTTTAAAAACAAAAATTTTACAAAAATCGAAAATTTAAATTGTCTATAAAATATGTCAAAATACTTTGAAAACTTAACCATGTATAGAGAACGTCAATATAAAGATTTGGTGAAAATTTCAAGTTGTTGTGGTTTTTCGTTTTTGAGTTAGAGCATTTTAAAAAAATGTAATTTGTAAAAACGTGATTTTGCGTAAAATTTCCCGTTTTTTCGTAATTTTTTTATCGTTTTTTTCGATTTTTTTAAAAAGTACTGAAAAGTTGGACTTTTGACTAGTCAAAGTACCATCTACATTCACTTTCCTATCAGAAAAGTTGCTGCTTAAGCAAATCGAAGCATTTTTACTGCCAAAAAAGGTGTCGTCAGACACAAAAATAAAAAAATAAAAATAAAAAAAAAAACCACACATCATTGTAAAACCAATAGATTCCATCACTCCGTTCAGAATCTAAAAATGTTCATATACCTCGTAACATAAGACTGTATGATAGTTTACTTAGATATGAAACATGTTAAAACAACATGTGTCTAACCCCATGTATGCTTTGGTATATAACAAATGAATCGATTATGTAACAGCTGTATACCAATATTATTATTGCCTGAAGCTATGCTAAAACGTGATTTAAAAAAAAAAAAAAAATTAAAATAATAATTTATAATTTATGATTCCATATAATCTAATGGGTGTTAGTACGTATTCCATAAGTATATTGGGCATGACCATAAGGCGATAATTTTCAAACTGCGTTCCGTTATAAAACTATATACCGGGTCACCGTATGTAAATTTAAGAAATAAATAATAGTAACTACTTTTAACTGTTTCAATTACATAATAAATTATTATTTTCTGGTTTCAGTACTAATTTCATAATTCTGAGGCATTCTAACAACATAAAAGGTTCTAAAATTTAAAAAAAATAAATCTAATTATATTCATAAATTTATTTGTATTTTAAATATATAATTACACCTACTCGTACGGACATTACAGCAAAATATAAAAAAAAACACACTAAAGTTTGAATATAATATTCATTAGCTTATTATATATTACTAATATTTTGTTTTGTGTTACATTATAATAGCTCCTTTTTTTAATGGGACAAGATTGTAAATTCATCTAACAACTAGAATAGGACACCGTGTAAGGGTTCACTGTTGCTATTTACCGTGAAAAACGTATACATTATTTAATTAAATTTAATAGCCAAGAGTTTATATTACTTGGTAATGTAAAAAAATATAATAATATAAATATATAGTTAATAATACTTATGTTCTGTTTGAAATAAAAATATATATATATATAATTATTATCATTTGATTGGTAACATGATTTATTACGAAAATGAAAAAACTTAAAGGTTATGATTTAGAAGAAAAAATAATACATTTTATAAGATTTATAAGATAATAATAATCTAATAATATAAGTTATTTATAAATAAGAATGGCGCAACTAGGATTTTTTCAAGGGGGATGTCCGGTAGTGGTATAAATGTATAGTATAATATATTCAGCTATACAGTTATTTTTTAAAAGCTAATAATTTTAGAATTTCGAATCGCTATTATTTAATATTTATTGTATTATCTATACTAATCCTACATTATACCTACTGTAAATATATCTGTGCCAGGCACATTCAACACATTCATTCAATAAACTGAATATCATTACCAAAATATATTTTTAAATACAAATCACATAATTTTAGTAGTCACGTTAAATATAAAGACATTTTAGAACATTTTTATACATATTACAATTTAACTAATTTTGTTTTTCCGCGTTCGAGTTGACTTTCTTATGACTCATCTGTAGTAATCGCAATTTTACAGTGAATATTCAACTCTTTTAATCCGTTTAGTCTACACGCTAACATTGAGTTTCTGGAATATTTTTCAGTATTTTTAAAGTTTCTTTAAATAAAAAAGTCGATTATACTATTATTAGCACGTTAACTTTTAACAACGATAATCGAAAATATTAGATATTAGGTTAACCCACTTGTGCGTCATTTTCTGGTGGCGGTTCTATTGCCAAATTTTTGGAAAAAATATACATTTGTGATTATCGTTATCGTTTCAATAAAATAATAGTTTTCAGGGTTGTAATAATATGTTTATTTTCACGTAATTGATGATACATTTCAGAATTTGTTCTGTTTACTATATCAATAAAAGTCATTATGTACGTTTATAAATTACAAAACGTTATGATTTACATTCAACCGCCATAATTGTATAACAAAATTGCAATTATATCACAACATTTCGCCTTATAAATCTTATGAATAAAATATTATGGGAGTTGAACGTTATACATTTAAAAAATAATTTTCAACAGTCATCGAATAAAAATTCTAAAAATGTACAGGGGGTTGTCCAAACACCCAAAACACGCCCCGTGTTTGCGCCACTGTGAGTAAATAAGTATACATTAGATTATATAGGTATTATATATGCACTCAGGCTTGTCGTTAGATATTTTCCATCCTAAATCGAAAGTATGTTGCCACCTTTAAATAAGACATAAAAAATTAAAAATTATAATTTACTGTAATCATTCGCAGTCACAAATAGCTGGGGAAGCTTGGATATACTGAATATATTGGATAATATTAAACGCATAACATTAATTATTTTCGTCTGTTACCATTTATCTAATTTTTCCGCTTCAATTTCTTTAAAATTGTATTACATTCTAGCGACGAAGTTGTGTGCAATAGTACATAAACCTAACGTAACTTATATCAGTTATAAAACTGTTATTGATCATTTTTATCATGAAATAAAATAATGTTCACACTGTCACTAGTTCTATAAAACGCCGTCTAAAATCCAACTTTGAAATTAATTTCATAATTAAAAAAAAAATTATTTCAATTATTTTAAATCAATATGTCCCAAAGTAAGTATCTGTTGTCATGCTAATTACATGTATGATGCGCTATGAATGCATATTATATATAATGAATTATGTAGACTATCGGTGAATATTTAAATACATTGTTTTATTATTTTGTTCAAACTTATTTTTAATTTTTTTCAATTTTTATAAGCCGAAATATTTTAAAACGTATTTGAGTTTTTAGAAAGTTTTGGATACCTCAGAACATTTTAATTTTTACATACATACACTTTACTCGAGAAGTAAATATGTATTTAATTATTAAACACCCACGAAGATTCTGTGCTGAATATATGACCTCGTAATCATGGATTTTTCATAATTACGATCTAAACATCAATTTTATAAAATATGTAGTCTGTAGCACTCAAGTACAACCCGCGAGAAAATATATTATCTAAGTGAACTTGGAGTAGGTAATTGATTACTTTCAATAACTATATTAGTAGCTAAGTTCAGGCTAGCTATACTCAGTAATAACATATTCAGTCTAAAGGAGCGCGCAGACCTATATTTCAAACGGTGCGAACGAATTACGTCCCAAAATCCCTTTTTCATACGAATCGCATCCCGATAATATTTAACAACTACTCTTATTGCGTCCCAATATAAATACATTAATATCCTTCCCATTTTATACAGACTTAGGACTGTCAATAGCAAAATTAAATAAATATTATATTGCTAAAGGTTGGTTAAAAATATTGTATTTTATCGTTTCGTAATTATATAAATAAAAAATATTAATTTCGTTGTTAAATATACAAATAAAAGAATAAGTAAAAAAAATAGTAAAAAATATAAGTTATATATATATGTTATTATAGTATTATTTATGATTCGGTAAAAATTTGAGCAATACAGTTTTGACAAAATCAAAACGTTTTATTTCGTTCACGTCGTAATCATTTCTTTCCTTAAAAATTCTTGTTTTTCACATATTTCACGTCTTATTTTCTTTACTTGACTACTACTGCGAATTTTTATATAAGTATCTTTTTGTACATTTTTAAGTAGATATTTGGATGAGCACAATAAAACATACCATTAAATGTTGAATGGAAAACTTCACAGCTATTTGTTGTCCGTGTTATTTAACCTGAATATATTGCCCGTAAAGAAGGAAGTAAGTAACAATCGGGGGTTATTTATGTATTCAAAATATAATCTATAAATATTTCTACTTTTTCATTTTGTGGTAAAATTGATACTATGTATATCATCATTTTTTACACTAATAATAATTAGTAGATGTTATCATAATAAGTATTTGCACAAAAATTTAGAAAATTTAATTTTGTTTTTTCTATTACGAAGTATCATTTATTTTTTTACCAAACATTTTAAAACAAAATACACTTAATTTTAGCAACATCATTTAAAACACAAGACTTTTACTCTTAGAATTAAATAGTAGGACTCCATTTTCAACATTCCGGGGGTGCCTGGACACACCCAGCACTCCCCGTACACATACCTATGGTTCAGTTTCACAATTTTAAATAAAAATAATTTAGTACATCCAACGTTATATACGGTATTATTCAAAATATTTACATTCATAATTATTAAAAAAGAACACCTAAATCCTTTGCACATACAAATACAATACCTTTGACATTTCTGTTTTTAATTTCGCATTTAATTATATAAATACACGCATACGTATTGAATATGTAGGTAAATACCACATTCCGTATTTTATAAATAATTATTATAATTTTATAAAAATTTCACATTACAAAAGATTATTAAATAGAAATGAGACTATCGGCACATATCAAATTACAAGGTTAAACATTGTGGATGTTAATAAATAATGAACCTATAAAAATGCACACGTCAAAACAGAATTATTACACCGATTTTCATTTATGCAAACAAATTAACTTTAAGTAGCAAGTAGGTTTCATGTAATCAGCATTAAATTCATTTGATATACTTTTACGATGCACGATCCCTCAAAATGATTAATTCACTCGAAACATTATTCTTTGTTTCAATGGATATTTTGATGAATATTTTATACTTAACAATAAGTGTAAAAATATGTTTCAAATAACTATCGCTTAGATACAATTTATAAAATTATAAAAACACAAATTATAACGAGAGCTTATTTTTATGACGTACACCGTATACGTATATAGGTATCTATTATAATATATTATAAAGAAATTATAACAATTTTATTCATACTAACCATATAATACATTTATTTATTGGAGACATATCAATTTTAAATGAAAGTATTATAGGTATCGATAAAACTCCATAAACTAATTTATAATATTTAATCAACTAAATTAAAAAAACAAATAATTTAATGGTGTAGTTATTAAGGTAATGATAAATATAAGTCACGCCCCACCTCCTCATGGGATTTTTTATCAATAATTGTTTGCAGTAGTTATAATAATTCATTTTATACATTTTCTTTCTTTTTTTTTTTTTTAAAAAAAAAAAAGTATAAGAAAATGACCAATTAACTATAAATCATAACTTGGTAATCTATCGACTGCCTTCTGGTCAATCTTTAGAGAAATACCTATTGGTTAAACGTAAATAAAATTAGTTAAACTGTTATTAACTTATTTATCTGATGATATTTTTTCTTTCAATAATATTATATAAATACCAGTGATGTAGCGTAATATTAGTAATAATAGTAAAATTCGAAGATAGAGTTGATATTAGAATACACGATTGATTCGTGTAAACATGATATGTATTGTAACATACATTGTATTTGTCGATGGCTAAATTGATTTTAGGTTTGAATGAAGGTTTCACCCATTGTTGTCGGAAATTAGACTAAAACATTTCGGAGGGGGTTGTTTCCCTCCCTTCTACGTCCGCTATTCAGTCTTGGTTCTCAGTAAGTAGTTAGTATAGGTATATTAAACTCAAATAAGTATATTATTAATAAAATATTACATAATCACATTTACAATCCTACAAGCATTTTTTTTTTTGTTTTGTTCTCTGCATTTACTGGAGACGTTTTTCAATTTTTTTTTTTTCATTCGAGCGCAAAGAAACAAAATATAGTTGAAAATAAAATATTATTTACAGCACTAATGATGTCATCAATACCTACACAGATACGCCACTTCTCTGGTTATTAAATTTAATGCGAACAAATAATAAGATATATATTCTAAAGTATTAGTAAACTTTGGATTTTAAACTGATAAGTTATTTGTTATAACATACAACAATATATATGTTACCGAAAAAGTGTTGAATCCGGTATTATATAGAAATTATAGGTATTCTATAGAATGCCAAAAATGAGCAGTAAAAATATAAAATACATACAATAACTAGGTATTCTATAGATTACCTAACCTCAAGCAGGAAAAGTATACAATCAATATAAAACTTGATGAATAAATACAATAAATATAAACTTGATGCTTATCTTGACGACTAGCTTACCGCATATATGGGCAGAAGCGGAACTAGGAATTTTACGCCCCGGAAAAATGTTAAAATACGCCTTATCATAAACAAAGTATCAAACATCCATCCCTATAATTTTTTCTAATAATTAGCAAACAATCATACTTATTAAGTCTTAAACATATTATCGTTATGAAAGATAAATATATATATTTACTGTATACATATAATAAAAAAATTACACCCTTTAAAATTTTACGCCCGGGGATGAACCCCGTCTTCTTCCTGCTAGTTCCGCCCCTGTATATAGGTAAAACACGACGTGTGCGATGCATTATCGTCATTATTATTATGTTGTTCGTGTATACGGGAAAATATACGGGCAAGCCAAGACACAGTCAAAGTCAGGGGAGTGTTGAAAGAGCGAATCAAGACGTCGAGAATATGCTTACAACATAGATGCATACAGAAAAAAATTCTCATTGGAGTCAAGGATTAAGATTCATTCAATTAATGAAAAATAGGACATTACATTCTGGGATTAAGATGTCCCCATATGAGGCATTATTTAATTGTAAAGTCAAGGTTGGACTTAGTACATCAAATTTACCGAAAGAAGTATTCGACAATTTAGAAAACGAAGAACAATTACTAGAAATATTTGAAAAAAATTAACTACAATATGATGATCCAATACTTCCCGATAATGGCAATCATTATGAAAATAGTCAAGAAAATTCAATTCAAGATACAATTCCTACAATTCAATCAAATAACGCGAATGCCATAGATAATCGAAGAAAGGCTAAAAAAAATCTTGAAAATCAAGCAGTTAAAATGAAAACATGGTCAGATAAAAAACTTAAACCGGCTGAAGTAGGTGCTATAGTTAGAGTTCCAGTTCCCGATGTGGACAAAAGTCGAGGAGATGCTTGAAATATTCTAGCTGTTATAGAGGTAAACATAAAATAATACATATTATAATATAGTAATTCAACCATTTATATTTTATTATTTTAAGATCATAGAAATACTTTTGCAGGTAACAGTTGATGGGTATTATAGATTAGGGACTAAGGAAGGATTTTTAAAATCTTTATATTCAAGGTCTCAATTCTCAATATGCCAAAAAAATTTAATAACAATTGACCAAGTTCCAAGAGAAAATACATTTGGTTTACGCACAATTGCAACTCAACAATCTACAGGAGCTGGACAAGGTTTTATAAAATGCACATGTAAGACAAAGTGTCAATCCAAAAAATGTTTGTGCGTAAAGAATAATATTTTATGCAGTTCGAAATGCCATTCATCATCTGTATGCTGTAATAAATGAATAAGAACCAGTAAATAATAATAAACATATTTTGATTTAATACATTACCTAACATAGTATTGGCATTCTATAAAAATCCTGGGAAATCTTTAGATTATTAATAAAATTAACATTCAAATTTAATACATTGCCAAATAGTTCAAGGAATTATATAGAATGCCTATATTCAACACTTTGCCAGTAACATATACATTCATGAATGTATTCACCTGTATAGATTATCTCAGTTCACTAGCTATTTGTTTAATAATTAAACAAAAAAATGACTGCTCGGTTAATCATTTGTTTTGTATAATTTCAACATTTGAAATGGCATTTAATGTTGTCTGATGACAATAAAAAGATGTCTGGTGGTATAATAATATACCGGTTTAGTGTGTTCGGTAATTTATATCGGTAAAGCTATGTTGAAAAAGAACGCAAAAAATGATAGTTTCTGTTATACCAAAACATAATAAATCATTAAGGCCGGCCATTTTTCAAAATTATACGAACAAGACAAAAAAAAAGAAGAATAGCATTACAATCAGTGATTTGACATGGGTGGGGAAGAACGCGAGAGAACCGAGTGCCTCAATTAAATTATCAGATATTCTAGCGTATCTCTATTATTTTGTCAAAAAAAGGGCGCATGGGACGGTATTTAATTTAAGTTTAGTTCTGCAAAAAGCTCGTATTTAATAAAAAAAAACAAATGATTTGCAAAATGTGTAGGTATACATAAATATTAGTTTTTGATAGAGCGGTACCCGATAAACAATAATAAACATCAAAATTGAAAATTTATGTTTGTTTACACAATCGCAAAATTATTTACATTCCTGCATAGAACGAGTGTAGTTTTTTGGACTGATTAAAGTCTTTTTAGATAAAAATAAACATATTACAATTATATATTGAGGTTATGGTTGAAACTTTGAAGATGAGTGTAATAAGTAATGGGATATTCGTTGGTTTGTGGTAACATGTTTGAGGGTGTCATAAGGGAGTGAACACGATTATGTTTAGTTTTTAATTAGGTGAGGACGCAACATTTGTATGTCTCATCATAATGCCTCTACTATTTTTTTCCCATGTCAACAACTGACAACAACAACTATAATACTAATTGCTTCGTTATGATTTAAAAAATAACACAATATCACTCGGTGTATTTATTTTATTTTTTTTATTGAACACCGTTATTAGCGTTATACCTTGTTATTATTAGACGTTTGACGATAAGTAAATATAGCTGAATCTAGTGTTTTGTGAGCTCTAATTAGGTTTCGAATCCAATGTTGCAAACGGTGTGAAAACAGTAGCCGAATGTACGACGTAAAGTTACCTATAACGTTTATAACTCGAAGACAACATTTATCGAATACGTATGACCTTAAGGGCTGCGAGTTTTCAAAACAAATATTTTATTGTTTTGCGTGCGGACTTAAACCATAAATATCATAAATCGAATTAAAAGAATAATGGAAGGACGTGACATAATAGTGATTTAAAAAAGTTGTACAAGGGACAAGACCTTTTTGTGTGAATTCAAAAAAGTCATAATAGAAGAACTTTATCTGTGATGTATCGAGATTTTTTGAACTCTCACGATTCTAAATTATTTATATGTTAGAATTCGTAGGATTCTAATCTATTTTGTTAAGCTACAAAAAACGATTTAAACACAGTAAGGATTTGCATTGCATGGTATCGTCCCGCCCATCACAGTTTTTCCGCCCGACGAATGTACGGATATTCTTATATGATTAGGGTTGTATATGTTCTTATATGAATAGGGTTGGGCCGATATCACTTATTACCGATATCCGATACTCCGTCATATGTTGCCGATATAAAACCGATACCCGATGATATTATGTAAATATTAAAACGGCATTTTTAGCAAAAAAAACATGAGCCGATACCACCATAAAACCGATACATGATAACACAAATGTTACCTAGAAAAGTTAAAACATTGTTTAAAACAACTACCAATTAGAAGTATGATAAATTAAATAGTAATTAATTAGAATAATGTATTGATAAGTTATTACCATAGAGTAATTGTGATAAATTGTATTACAATTTTGAATTTTTAAATAATATTGCTGTTAAAATATTATTGCAATGTGATAACAACGACAGTTCTGCCAATAATATATAGTATTTGATATTGATTATTGATAACTAGGGCAGAAAACTTGAAGCATTTGCATATTTGTTTTGCATAGTCACAAAAATAGCAGAGTACGTAACAAATACGTTTCATAATTTTATAAAGCTAGTTTTGAAATTTAATTCTGCATATAAATGCATATTTTGAGTCCTTTTTGTTTTTAGGGCATATTTTACACTTTTATACGCTATTTTATAATTTTTGAGACGTATTTAACGTAAATCAATTTTTTCCAAAGTGACATTTTTATTTCAAACAATACAGTCAAAATGTTTGCATAACAATTTATTTATTTTTAATTTTTGCGGTAAATTATGGTTTTTGACTGTCTGCAAACACACATTTTTCCTAGAAGCGATAATGATCTAACGTCGTTTCTCTACAAAATATTTAGAAAATTAAGTAAAATTTATTTTGCTTATTTGGCTATAGTATATAATATATTTAAATTATGTAATTGTTTTGACTTATTTTAAATACTATTTATTTTATAAATTCTCTAAGATAAAAAGGCTGAAAAAATTTTCAAATGCATATTTTAAGTGCATATTATGGGGTTTTTAAGTGCATAAGTGCTTGCATATTTAGATCTCTTTTAGAGCTACAAGTTCTCAGCCCTATTGATAACCTATGGTTTTTTTTTTAAAAGTATCGGTTTTGAAAAAAAACCGATACCGATACCACCGATTTCAGCCGATATTTAGTATCCCTAATTATTAATAAACCCATAAACACGAACATAATCAGTTTTATGATTCCCTATTCATTGAAAATGAAGGTATAGATGTTGGATTACTTAGGTATCTTCACTACACTTGTTATATATACAAACATATTACAGTAATGCACTTAAATGATACGTACATTTTTTTATTTAAGTAATTTGTATCCATTTTGGGTTGCCATACAGTTGAAAATGTATAAGAAAGTTAAAATTTATTACAGTAAAAATGTGTAAATAAGTAAGACAAAGTTTAAATTTTAAGAGGTTTTATCAAACATGTCTGAAAATACAGTAACATGCACTGAGTGTGAAAATTCGTTGAAGTTCTTAACAAATCATAGAGCTCATATTAAAAAGAAACATCCCTTAACCCCTTAACTATGAACTACGAATGTTTGCTTATACTTTTTTTAAATATCAATTTAAATAATCTTTATTCTATGCCAAAATCAAAAATGTTTTTAGAGACAAGAGATACGATTGATAAGAGCATAAGGCCGCCATCTTGCAGCCATTCCGTGTTTTCTGTCTCTATACGTTTGTCCGGAACGTGCGTATGACGACTAGTTCGCGGACGCCCCGCCGAGCGACGACAGCAGACCGACGGTAAAACAATAGTGTCGATTGTGTTGCATACAATTAACGTTCCGAAGGAGTAGACAACGTGCATCGTCGCGGAACACAACGAATTATTATTATATTGTTATAATCAAGTATTCCTTAGGAAAATCATCAAATGTTCTATAGACTGTCCTATATTTCTAAGTCAACTCGATTTCAACAACCCTAGCATCCAGTCTTGAACAACCTTTTCTTATGTGACTTTTGCACCACTAATTATTCTCACAATAGATTGATGCTAACGAGGACCAACCGTTTTCTTTCTGTTAAATTTATAAACGATGTCTGCATTTTATACTATTTTTTTGTATACATATCTTGTTCAGTACTTTGGGTCATGGCCCGTTTCGTTATGAAAAATATAAATAAATTAACAAAATTATTACACTAGGTATCCGTATTAAACGTGCATGTTCGTGATCGTTGGACGTGCGGTCCTGACGTTGCAACTAAATCCTGCAACAGATCAATGAAAATCACGGATCGCTAACTTTTTTAAGATCTGATTTAACCCCGGACCTCTTTCGGGGCATATTTTATATCGACCTTCACGTGCACCCAGATGGATTCTCTGTTTCCTTCACCGACCGACGTGTCCTTGGTGTTTATCTCATATATTCTTACACTTTTCCTCGTTGCCAGCCACGAGGGTCAATCTTATCTTTCAGTTGCATTTCTTAGTGGACCATCAGATGCCCCATCCCTCATGCTATGGTTGCTATATTGACTACATAATCTGGTGGCACCTATTGTCCCACAGGTAACGTAATTTTAAGCAACTATCAAATTTATGGTTATCCGGGCAAAAAATCGCCGAACTTACTATACAAGATTCATATATTTACATTCCTTATTGGTTATTTATTTATTTTAAAAATGTATTAACATTATTCATAAATTATCAAATGATTAACTAAAATAGACGTAACAGTTAATGTTCTTATCTCATAAGCATTTTAGCTGCACAAAATACTTTTCCTCTGGTTTACTGTTTTATTGTTCAAATGCATATTACACCCTCAAATCTCAATACTTTCTGTTATCATTATTAATTTTTTTGTTTTATTTTATAGTTTGAATTTAATTCTTATATATTAGTGTTGTCATTTATTTTTATTTTATTTTTTTCATATTTTCAATTATAAATCAATGATGTTATATATTCGAGTTTCTGACATAAAAAATTTATATCTATAAAAAGTATTACTTAAGACTGAAAAACAAACAAAAAAAAAAAAAAAGAATAACAATCTAGTTCATGGTAATCTTTAATACGCTAACTTAATGGATATATTTCATATTGAGCGGAGAATCTTTTTGATCTCCTAAATCCTTTTTCCCTCGCTCGCCATGGATGTATGGATATGTAGAGACAGTTCTCATCAATTTTATATAGTGCTTCTTGCATTTTTTTCTGTTCTTCAAGAATTAAATCTCGAATCGTGAAAATCATTTGAAGTAAAAAGACTTTGAATTCTGCGAGAATACGCCATACGTTTCAATATAAACTACATTAATCCTGTATAATATACACGTTTTGAAAAAACATTAAAAACAGAATCATCTCGGCGAAACGCGAATTGTCCAATTTAGTTTTTTAACAGTTTTTTTAGCAGAAGGCCAACTTTTCGGGTACGTATAATATATTACTTGGAGCCGTTTTTAATTATATTTAAAGTTAAGTGTACCTAGCACATTAGCACCTATATAAACATCTTTTTTTATCATACAATCTATATCAGTTGCTCTCAAAGAGTACGATACCGTATTTTTTTTTTATAAACCGATGGTTTATAGTACTGTGCATCATTGAGCTGACCGAGAAATTGTGCGGTGAAAGAGATAAAATTAAATTTTGGAAATTCCGGTTTATTTGGTTAAATCAACATTATTTAATGTTCGTTCAAACGGTTCTAAAATGTTATTACAGCTGTCGATATTATTATTATAATCATAATAATAGTCCATTACTAATTATCACGGCTTACAACTATTTTTAATTTTTACCGTCGGCGTTGGACCACTGCGTACTCTCGAAGCGGGGTGGCATAGAATTGATAAATTATAGCTAATGATATAGAATTTGGTTCTACCGATCAACTGTACTCGAAGCCAACTAAAATATTATGCACTGCCATTATACGAGTGTAGTATATAATATAATATATGCTACTGATTGATTAAACCCTACATATCATCATTATCTGTTGGAAAAAAACGATTCGCATAACCCAATCATCGACATCGTCAACAACAGATATATTTATATGATATGGATTCTGCCTACGTTTAAATTTAACTCGTCGCATAAAAACTTTGTTGTAATATTTGTACAATGTTATAGATATTCTTAAGTTGAGTGCAGCGTGAGCATTACTTTTTTCTGACCAATACACAATTCGAATATTTTGGGTTTATGGAAAAAGTACAATATTCGACGATTTTCTTCCATATATTTGAAAACGCATATTATCCGATGAGGATTATCTTGACCGGCGGCTCCACAATTACCAAAAAAAAAAAAAAAGATATTTAAAATAATAAAAATCAATATAACTGCGGATCCGATTGTTTCTAAAAAGAATATGATATGTTCCGTTCGCAAATGATATTGTTGACGACGATACAATTAACATTTAAAACGATTTTAAATCATTTTTGTTATACGAGAATGATAGTTTACTTTTATAATATATTTTTAACCGCACCACAGTTGTTTGTTTCAACTCAAAGATCGAGTTTTAAAGAACTCAGAACCGCATTCGGGCGGCTGTAATTTTTTTTTATCGTCGCAAAAATTATAAATAATACATAATAGAACGGAATCGTGTGACGGCCATACTGATTGTTACACGTTATGATTTTGATAAAAATCTGAGTGAACATCATCTTCAGATTGATCAGCATTCGTATAACAGGTATATTGATGGTTGTTCGTTTTGCTAACCCCGACGTGAACCACGAGTACCACGTGGGCATCGACACGATGTACACCGCGGCACGTGCAATCACTATTGGCCGACGGCTCTAAAAAAAATAATAATAAAACGTTAGAGGCAGCTGCGCGAACACGAGCCATGCATGCGTTCAAATCGCGAGAGGGGGTAAAAGAAAAAAAAAAGGTATCATTATCAGTGGTGCAACTGTGAGAGCAGGGGGAGAGTTTTGATCCCCTTCTTCAAAATCAACATTTAATATGAGTCTAAATAGTTTTCCAATACGCCAAATATATAAACACTAGTTAAACAATTTAAAGATTTTACTCATAAACCTATCATAACAACCTATTCCCGTTTTCCCCAACAAAAACACATTCGGAAATTAAATTTTTTTTTTAAACGTATTACACCCCTTATTCCCTTCATCGTGAAAATAATCCTGAACAACATCGATATTCGTGTCCGACGAACAGGTATGATAACGGTGTCGGACATGGGCGTAACTTGGAAAATTTTTATGGGGTGGGCAAACATTATTTTATGTTGACGTAGGTACCATGTACAGGTACTTAATGACTAGATACATTTATTATTTGTTTTTTTTTTTTTGTAGTCGCTCTCCGAAACCCGTCGTCGGGGGAGGACTGGGAATAAAAATCGGCCCTGGTGGAAACAGAAAATTCGGTCCTAAATTTTGAAAATTACTATTTTTAATTTTAATATTTTTTATTTTATTCAGCATCAGCGAAGAAATACAAAAAATATACAAATCTAAATATACAATTTTTACGTTTATTCGGTTTTGATTTTATCAGCCCAAAATATTTTAAGCAGCTAAACATTTTCACGACCCAAGCGGGGATCGCCCATCCGCTGCCTTAGCCAGTCCGCCACTGCCCGTCGTAGCGGCATTATGAACCGTATCGTCTAGTTATATTATTATTATTATAACGAAATATTTTAATATTGTTTTCTTCTTTTTTTAACAGTCGAACAATCCTTCCACAACGCTGTCCTTTCGTAACATTTACATATTTAATCTTTATATTTATTTGTACATAATATAAATTATAGGCAACTGGAGCGCGTACCGAGGCCACGACTGGTTCAATGGGTCCCGTTTGCACGGTCACGTAGCCGCCGTTTTTCGATTTCGATTTTTACTGCCGTTTTCTCGACGGGACACGCGACGATGGACCGCGCTGCGGAGTGATGTGCACCGTGTAACACGGGCAACGGATAGTATGCTCACGCGCGCACGGATATAAACACGGCGTCGCTGTGACGTATTCAGCAGTGCTCTGTTGTAAAGAAAAAAAAAAAAGCAAAAGGTAAACCATATAAATGTGTATCGATACAGTGTGTGTATAACACGTAAATACGTTGCATGCAAATTAGAATAGAAAAAAGAAAAAACTTCGTTATTATTCGATGATGTTGAATTGAAACGATTTTTTTTAATTTATTTATACACTTTTAAAAAAGCGATATAAATGTATATTTTATAAAAAAATTTTCCAAAATTATCCGTTAAGCTAATTCACGGTTGGCGAGAAAATCAAAAATAAATGGAGATATTCACACTACGCCTATGTACACATGACGTGACGTTGAATTTGTAGTAATTCATTGAGTACGGCGCACACCTCTATAATGTCTTTAGACAATTTTATATTGATTTTTCATACAACAGTAATCGTTGTTCATTAACCAACCTATAATATGCCGTCTAACCATCTGGATCATGAGTTTGAATATCCGTATGACGAATGAATAAATACATTTAATATGATTGAATGTTTCGTGCAATGAAATGTGTTATCATTATTCCTAGTTGTTTTTAACTTAACCAAGATGAATAATAATAGTATACGTAATGTTTTTAACGTAGTTCAAATGCATACGGTATTTTTTTCGAAACGATCGAGAAGTATACCGATGTGTGCAGTCTACTATGAACCTGGGCGCACCCCGTTAAGACCAACACGACATGGTTCCCGAGAACCGTGTTGCGCTTGATACAGCGCTTACAGTGCTGGATTTAGCGGGGTTATAAAGTGCAACGCACCGGGGCCTCTGAAACTGAAATTTTTTTTGTTTCGATATATTTTTTTTAAAAATTTACTTATTAATTGATGAAGTACCTAATTCATTTTTTTTTTTTTTTTAGTTATTTAATACATGTAAAATATTTTTTTCGATGTTTTTCCAATCGGTATTTGCAATCCAACCTACTGAGACATTGATCCGAAACTATGTATATGAACACGTAATCGTAAATGGTGACAAATATATTCGCGATAGTGCGTGAAATTCGTGCGGTCTCCTCGTTGTCGAGATGTCTCTCGAGTGGATCCACCGGAGACAATAGCGCCCGATCGCGTGTTTGTTCCGTGAAAAATATCGAGACCTACAAATGACCCTATATCGCGCATGACATCGTTTATACGTCAGACACCACTACGACGCGGTGTCACGGGGAGACCGTTGGCGACGCTATTGTTTTTTATTATTACAATTTTTTTTTCTCTATCCGTTCCATCAATCGTTATTATTTTCATCCCGAACGCTTTCTCCCCGGTACGATACGTCTAAAAAGCCAGCGACCACATCACTATCCGGGTATGCAATGAATAAAAACGAATTTTGGTTTTATTTTCACAGTACGTATGCCGTACGTGAGTTTTTAATAATAATTTATAGTTTAACAACATTGATCTTTCCATTTAAGCACATAATTTCAATATTTATAATAAAAATAAACATAATAATAATAATAATAATTATAATAATAATAATAATAATAATTGTAATAATATCTAAATAGGCAATAAAATATCACAGACAATATTATTAAACTAAATAAATACTAATAAAAAAAATATAATTAGAATAAAAACAATCGCGACAAACATGCAGTATAATTAATACTGTTTACAGCAGTATAATCATTTTATATAAATAAATATAAGTGAGGAAGAAGATAATAGGTAAGAGGTCAAATCTTGAAACGATTAGATATTATATGATAATAATATAAATTATAATAATCATAATATAATAATAACTACAATGACTTTAACAAACTAGACACGTGTAATAGTATGTGTCGTTACTATATGATAAATTACCGAGAAAACAATTTGATAAACATTTATACAACGTGTAAATAACAGTCTGGATACACAGCGGTACCAAATAAATAAATAAATAAATAAATAAATAAAAACCGTTAACACTAAAAAATAATTAGTCTACCAAAAGAAATAGTTGATAATATTATAATAGTTTATACGCACGCGATGCGTGGAAAAAACAAATACATACGTACGTACAGCGCGAGTCACATTCAATACAGGGAAATAAAAATTAATAATATCTTATAACTATAAACGTGTAGTATAATATACAACGAACGAGAAATGACTTGTGGGTATAATAATAAAACATTGCGGATAGCACTCCACTCAGCGGAAAAATACGTTTGAGGATGATGAGGGAGATATAGGGTCGTGATGATGGATATCCGACGAAAATCGGGATAATAATTGATTATAAATGCAATATTATACTAATAATAATGTCAACGATGATAATGATGATAATGACAATAACATAATGTAAATTATTAAATGCTAAATGCTTAAATCTTTGTTAACGCGCGCAATGGCGTCTATGTTGTCGTCTACGAGATTATAATAATATAATGTATAGTAACGTGCGGAAAATACAACGAGTGGGCGACAACGAAGTAAGTTGATACGCGCAATATGTAGATAATACATATACGTAAAAATTAAGTACGGTGATGATGTCTGATACGGCGACGGCAAGATAGAGGTGTGTTTATTATCTCCTCGATTTAAGATATTCGAATACTTCGATCACATATTGTAGGCTGGTGATGTACTCACGCAAGATCAGCCAGTCTCTCAACGACCTGTTATCTCGCGAGACCCTCAACCTCATCGGCATAATATCCCTGGATACACGTGGTTCGGTCTCGTTCATCTCATAAATGGCCATCGACATTTCGCACAAAATCTGAGGAAAGAAAAAAATAAAAATAAAACCTTTAGTAAATCGTGTCACACATTTTTATGATATTGTAATATACAAGTTATTAACAATGTTATTCGTAATGCGCACGCAGCATATTATAATATATTAAGTGTACGTAAATTATTACTATTTACGTATGTTATTCCAACGATTGGGTAGACGTATAATTTTGTGCGTACGTTGCGTGAAATAAATATTATATATAGAAACATCATTTTTTATTTTTCTCTTATGATTCCGTCAATATCATATAAACGTTATAGTAAGTAGCATTGCGTGGGCATGACCTGCCAGGCCCGCGATTCATCTCAGACCCGCCTCTGCAGATGTGTATCTTTGCGCTGAAACGCACTAACATTATAGTATACATACGGTTCTAAAGTCCGACGGTTCCCCAAGCGCATTATTTAATATTTGCCTTTGGGCTCTAACTACGTGTACGCAATAACAATAATAGGATGTATCTTTTTTTGTTTTGTTAAAGATAACATATACATACCTACTATATACTGTACAAATTATATACGTGATTAGTAAGCACGCAATGTTTTAGACGACAAGAATAACAAGAACAGAGGCGAATCCAAAATTAAACCCAAACTGACCCAAGACCTAAAATTAAGGATATAACAATTTTCGCCTCTAACTTAAAATTTTTTTTATTTTAGGCCATCCAATGGTAAACGTGCACTAAACTCATACCTCAATTATATTACAATGTGGGTAGTGTAAATATTTTTCGGTTATAAGCCTATCTATTGCTTCAATAATAATTTCGACAGTTACATTACGGTGCGAAATAGGAATGTATTATAATATTATAATATTATAATACTACAATATTACAGTATTATAAAATAATAAAAATATAATCATAATATACAATATTATGAAAATTAATCAATGGATCACTAATGTAAATCTGTAACGTTGAAAGCATTATATTTTCACTTGACGTCATTATATACAAAACATTAATATAATTGTAATACGTGTCAGTCGATTGAAATAAATGTGTGATGTGTATTTATACCCGCATTAGAAAACTAGATTGACTTGTTTGAAGTGGTCCGTTGAAGTTCCAAATATCTACTAGATATGGGCATCATTATAATACATAGTGCACGCGTACATACGTTATATTAAGGTACTATTTATAAGTCACATGAGACTTAAAGGTATATGATGTATTAACAGAATTACTCAACTACACCCGATAGATATTTTACTATTTTAGAAATATATATATATCAAACGGTCATTTTATTAAAATCAACATACAAATAAAATAAAATACTTCCTAAATAACCAAAAAATGAAAAATGTATAAATAACGTGAAATAACAAAAGAAAAAACGTTTTCTTATAAACGTGCAGAAAATTAGAAAAAAAAATTTTAAAAACCAATCATTAAAATATGGCCATGCACGGTATGTATATTATTTTCGTATACGTGTTTTACTACAGCTGCTCTCTTATAGTTGCCTTAAGAAGTACGTCAGTTAAGCAGACCATACTTAATACCACTACCGGATTCTGACTATGTTATGATATTATAATTATTTTTCATTCACGATCGAAAAATGTGGACCATTTCTAGTTAGATGCTGCATGTCTACGTGCGAATAGTCACACGTGCGGGTAATACTATAATATTGTTATGTATATACATTTTACAATGTTCAAAAATGCGTTATTTTTTCCGTCGAAACCGTCGTACCCACGCGCAATACTATCGACAAGCACTGTAGGACGAATAATTAGTTCGTAGTGATCCCCGGACGTTAACACGCAACGATCCAATAATGTGCTGAGGATTTTTACAATCATGAGGAAGATGTTTATACGATGTCATGATATTATAATTGCTCATGTACTCACGGCTCTCAATTTGAACGTAGTGTTTTGGAAGTCCTTTGCGAACGACAGCCTTTCTCGATCCTGGTCCCAAGCTACTTGTTCCAAGCCCACCGCCAGGTTTTGCATACCCACATAAACAGCGGGCAGAACGTCTTTGAACGTCAGCGTAGCCAGATAGGAATTTTTCAGTGGCACGTTCATTTTTTTGGGCATATATTCGGCTTGCTGTAACCACTCTAACGTAGTGTCTTTCCACACGTCGTGGAGTTTTTTGACGTCTACATGAAACGTTTCGACCACCTGTGCGCGAAAAAAAAAATTAAATTAAATAAATAACCGAAAATCGTTACGGTCAGTATTTAGGTATGGGACATCGCGGCGATAACGAGTCGGGATTTTTTTTCCTACTGACAACCGGACAGGTTTATAACAATATAATAATATATGGTATACACGCATATTATAGTTCGACGGCTAATCGAAGGGTATGTTAAACGCGCAAAACTCTGTTAGATTTTTTTTCGCTCCGTCTCCATATATATACGTAATGTAATATATTCTCTCTTGTTTTATTATCTTTATTATTTGCGGTCTGTGCACGTATTTATACATTATAATACGACAAGCGCAAAGAATAAAATACGAAAACGACGGCGGCGGTGGTGACGACTGTTACGCGGTCATTATTGGTCGGTCACAAGATTAAAGGACACGAGCGGCGAGCGGCGACGAGACCGCAGCTTGGTGATGTGACCACCACGAGACAAGATTTGTGATGTCCATTGACTTTTCCATTGACCATCATTAATATTAAGTTATTATGACTTTGGTATACAACATTTTATTACACCGTCTATATATACACACACACATATATATATATATATATATATATATATATATATATATATATATATATGTATATGCATGAACAGACGTTGAGCTGTCCCAGCCAAAATGTCAGTACAGAGCGGAAAGTTCCAGGCCTATAACCCAACTAGCAAATCAATTTTTTGGGAAGGTAGAGCGCTTTAGAAAATCACAACATTACTTGCACACGAATATCCACCAGCTAAATAGAAATAACAACAGAGTTCTGTAATTATGCATCAGGGACAAGAACCGTACTGGAAAAAACCAGTTTTGGAACCGGACTCTAAGCCAAATCATAGAACCTTAAACTTCAAAGAACACCCAAACTAGAATCAGAACTTCGATTGAAAAAGTTTCATTATTAGAATGATTTAGTATTTATAAAATAAAATAAAATAATTCTATACCTTCAAGTAATAAAACCTAAATCAGGAACCGAGATTTTACGTTTCTGAGAATCAAAATCGTAATGACCGCATAAAGATTTCAATTTCTGCAATACTCACCATCCCTTGCACTGGGAATTTTTCAAATATATGTGTTAAGAAGGTGTTAAGAAACTAGATGCTGCTGGATACATTACAAATGTACATAACGCGTATAGCATGTCTCAATGTTTCTCAAATATCTATACATAATTTATTTACATCAAATTAAATTATATACACACACAAATACATATAATGTTATAAACGAGTAGGCATAAATAATTTTATATTGTACACGGCACAATAAGTAAGCGGGTAGAATATTATTATTGTTATTATATTCATATTTATATTATTATTATTAAAAGTCCCTGACTTCGTATCTTGGTGTTACGTATACACAATACGTGTTGGTTGTAATCGCGCCTACGATCAAGTGTCCGAAAAATATCGAGACCGCAATCGTTGGGAACCGCGCCGGATCGAGTGCGTATGATGATGAGTAGACGGTTTATAACAGTTTTATTGTTGTTTTTTTTTACGTTATATTTGTACTCTTTCTTTCATTTTTTATCCATTTCACTGTCGCTGTTTCATTTTTTTACACTTAACTTTGTAAACAATAATATACTCCAAGGCACGCGGGCCGCAAAACTCCTCTCACGTATCACTGTAGTTACACATAATATACACCATGCTGTCCGGTCATTAATATATACATATATAAGAGAAGTTATAGTCGTATATTTATAGACACAGCTTGTTCGTGTACGTATAAACCGAGCTTTCTCTCACGGTCTATCGCATTCGTCGACGACGCGATCGTACGCCGCGCCGCTGTAACCACGTTAACACTACCCTCGTTTCTAAATCGAAAAATACTTTATGGTCTAGTATAATTATTTTTCAATCTGTTTTATTATTTATGCTCCTTATACTGGATTTTTCAAAACAGGCGCCTGATCGACGAGCCGAAAAGTATACGCGCAAGTGGAATTTTTTGTTTTTATTATTTTTATCACTATACATTGTATGTTATATACTCTCTCTTGATATTACAACAGAAGATAATGTTTACATTACAAGAAATTTATGAGTTGTCGTCGACTAGTGTTGGCATACGCGCGCGCATGTATATATTAATTTCTATATTTTTTTAGTTTGATGCGTGACCTCTAAAACAAATAATATCGACAAAATTCTATAGGTCTGTAGATCGTAACAATGTAAATCGTTTTATCGGGTAATACACGAAATCATGGTGTATTACATAGTTGCTGTACAACAGGCCATAAATCTCCACACACAAAATAATGTGATACATTGTGTGCTGCGGTGTGGCAGAATTAAACGTACATTGTTTGTATCTATATTGTAAACTACTATGAGAGAAATCACCGTGATGAGATTAAAATAAAAATTGAAAATTAAATAATGATTTCGGTTAATATATGTAGTTTAAAAATATTGTTGATGGATGTCTATATTCATTTACAACGAGATTACTGAAAGATTTAACTTGTTCTCAAATCGTACAAACATTACAATTTACAAAACGAAATTATGAGCTAAATATCATTCACCATCGAGTGTATATTTTAAATTAAACGATTAAACTGTAATAATTTTAAATCGTAAAAAAAAAATTAATAATTACATAATTTTTCTGTACCTATGAGTCAATATGTACGAGTATTTATATAAATAACGTAAATTGAAATTTGTTGATTAGTCTATAACGATTGTGTGATTTCAATTTTGTATAACAAAAGTATAAAACGATAAACTCTCTCCGTCTCTGACCGTCTCTCTCATACTTGTTGATAATTGCATGCGATGTTTAAATAATATTCATCAGAAAAAAAAAAAAAATTAAAACCAATCGGTATAATAAGTTATTATGTCATTATCGTCTTATAACAGTATTAATGTAAATATCAACGTTAAACGTGTGTGTATGACTGTATTGCGAATTATTGTTTAAAAAAACACATGAAATATAATTATAATTATGTATATATGTATTTATACATGTATATACGATAATCGGTGTTGACTTTGCGTATAATTTCAATTGACTTGCAATTATTACACATCGGATGATAGAAAAAATTAAAAAACGGTAATAATAACAAAACGATAAAGAATAGTATATTACCTGAAATGTGCGCGGTATCCGAGTAATAGAGAAAAAAGCACGTTTCGAAACACAATGACGAAAAAAAAGTTTTGTCGGTGGAGGCAGTTTCGTTTGAAATGGAGTATACCCCGCCCCCGTAAAATATATTATATTATTGTTGCACACAACAATAGTGTGTTATAATATTGTATATTACGTGTGTTCGGTCATACGAGCTGCACGCGCGATAAGCGGAAATCGACGACAGTAGGCGAATATTATCCTCGCGACGGTTTTCCAGGAAAAATTGTTTCTCATGCCACCGCCACCGCAGTCATACGATCCCCTTATGGTTCGCAAGATTTTCATTTCATTGTGCGCACAGAAAACAACGGGAGCACGATGAATGACCGCCGCCGCTTGGAGGACGAAGGATTTCGCTGAACTAGCGGCGACGGTCGGTCTGCGAGGCGACCGTAGCGGCACACAGTATCGCAATATTATTTTTGCACCTATCTCACCTATCTGATAATATGATGAGATCGAAAGACTTGGCTAATGATGACACGGGCAGCTATTGGTTTTTATCGCATAATATGAATGTAATCAAGTACGAAACGTATTTACATGTTATTTCGTATGGCGCGCCATGGCGTTTTTTTTTCCACTTATCATAACACAAAACTGTGAAAACATCAGATAAGACAAAGTCCTAATACACATATACACAAATGGGTATTGTCCGATCGCGTTATCGGTAAGCGCGATACGTGCGTGTGAGTAATAATATTTTATCCTGTTTTTTTTTTTTTTTTTTTAGTTCGATTTACCGCCGACGAATACAACGCGAGAACATGACACGCGAGAATAAAATTACGTAAACGGCGTTTTTTCTTCTTCTCGACACCATGTGTGTAAGATTGTTATAGTAGTTTTACGCACGCCCACGCAAGTTTGAGAACTGCAGCGCCGACTCTGAGCGGGAAAAAATTTCATTATCGGACGTTTCGATTGCATTATTATAAATCGTTTGTAATATAATGGAACAAAATGTTAAACCACAAAATATCGTTCTGACACCCAAACATCTATCCGCCTCTGTCGACCATCGATTTTGCAGAAAGAAAATAATTAAATGAGTCATCTCAAAAATAATTGTACTATAATTTACACGCGCACGAAATAATTTTTGATATTTCTTATCAAACGAAGTTTCCATTCATTGTAAAAGTAATAGGTTAAACAATAATACTGCAGACATTATTAGTCATAAGGAATGATGATTATGTCCACGTCACACAGCGGTTTATAATTAAAAAAAATTAAATCAATTTATTAAACGAACAAACTTTGAAAAATATAGTTTGTTTTATTCACACACATAAACGACAGATATAATAAACCTACTTAATATTTATACTCAAGAGTATATAAGGATAGTCATAAAAATAACAACATATCTCACAAAAAAAGTTTAATGTAAAAACGTCATAACTTTCCATCGCACTTTTTACGTAAATATAGTATTTGTTATTATATCTTGATCCGAATCCCGTCATATTGTTTATTGTCGAAATACCCCCACGCACAGACATGTATTTTTGTACATGATATAAACTATCAGGTACCAATTATTATATATAAAATAGATAATAATACTGCAAGAGAAGTAATAATAATAGCGTTGCTATACGGAAGAAAACGTTTTCCTCGTTTGGGTTTATATAAAATTGTTTTTTCCGAAAGAAAAATATCGAGATCAAAAGAAAAATATGTAGGTGTGTACATGTATGTTACCTCATTGACGTTTTTACTATAAATTTGTGCTTATAAAATATCTTAAATGGACTCGCAACCGTAGTGTAGGAGCATCGGAAAGCGATTGACTGGACTGAACGTAGCCGTATCGTATTGTTATTAACTAATAATATTCGGTAGTAGTGATATATTTATTATTGTTAGTGTCGTGTTTTATTTAAATAGGTCAACTGAATATCATACACATTTTTATTAGACTCCGTTTGTTTATTCACTTGATACAGAGAGATTTTTGAGATTTTTTCACCCCTCCTCCTCTCCCTCTCCTTTCTCATTTTCTCTGAAGAGTACTAAGCAGTGTCCACGCATCTCATTTAGAGAAATGAATAAAAGCCAACTAAACGATTGGGAAAATCACCATGTTAATAATGTTTACAATGATAACAATAATAATAATAATAGTACATATGCTATGCATTAAACCACATATGGCTCGGTAGCGATGTTTCGAAATTTCGCGCGTAACTTTACGCGGCGTAGAGGAAAAATCATGATAGTAAACCATAACGATCGAGATTCTAACCAATAAACCAATAGATATAATCATGTGCAAAAACGTGTACGCGGTAATATTTCGTGTGGTTGAACCGCTAGGGAAAATCTGAAGTTTCGCAATTATCGATGAGTGTGCGCAAGTGCGTTATTAGTACGATTATGCTGCTGCAGCTGCGACGTGCGCGTCTATTGTTTGACACGTATGGATTTCCCGATACAACCGTTCTCTCGTGTTCCACTAACAGCACACATAATTGTACACACACACAAACACACACACACACATAGTGTTTACACACTACAATGTACCGGTATGTATATAATAATAATCGTATATTATATGTATATGTATTCGTCAACACACGACTCGTCGTAAGCCGCGTGACGGAAACGATTTAGGTGCGAACTAATGTATTTTTCGAAGTCGCCGCCATCGCAGTGTTTACACACATATGACATATCTACAACAACGCACCGAGTGTATTTATTGTATTTATCGCATGCGGACCGTGGGAACGAACACCGCGACGGTTAAGGTCACGTGCTGTCGTTTAAAAGTTCGAAAAAATATATCGCCGAGGACTATCAAGGTGCATCGCGCTATGTGTGTGCACGCACAAGTTCAAAGTGAAAAAAAATAAGGACAAAACCGGAACAACTAATTGCGAACTATGATAAAACATACAGAAGACACCAAATAAAAACAAATCGTGTCTTACTCCGACCAGTGTCTTGCTGCATTATCGTATTGTATTAGTGGTAGAAAATATTCTCATGATTATTATTATGACTATATTATACATCGGGTTTCAAAACTTTTTGTTTGCGACGTGCCATTAAGATGCCATGAAAAATGTACGGAACCCCAGAAATCTGAATACCGATATAAAGCCATAATATGTACAAAACAATTTGTATTAAGACTGAAGTATCGATGATTGGTTTCTTTGTAATTAGCCCCTTTAAATTAAATTTTTATGCAGTCCTAGTTTGAGAATCACAGCTTTGGTGTACACCGCATAGATAAAAAGGGTTGTCCCTGTTTGTGGTGACTTTAACGAACGGTAACAAATACACACGCGGCAAGTATACTTATATATTGTGTATGCGAACGTAATAACTATCTGTAGATCGTAGATTTTTTTCTTATTGTTTCGACCGGGGTCGGCATTTCCGTCTATGCACGGCATGCGGTTTCTTCACATGCACTGCAAACAATACGCAATGTAGATACAATATAACTAGTTTCATCTGAACGTGCGGTACCGCCCCTTACAACACGACCTCCCAAACGCCCGAGTTAAAGCGCACGGTGGCGGCAGCGGTGTTGACGACCGTTTCTAATCAGCCAATTCTCTCCTCGCCGCCGTATTTCATTCATCTCGACCGTCGTCATCGTCAACGCGCTCTCCTCTCTCCTTCGTCTATTCCGCACACGCGTGTGCGCACGCTCTCCGCGGAACACACGTGCGACACGGCACGAACACGTTGTCGTCGCCGTGTGCCATCGCTGAATTATACTAAAATTGTTATAAATGTATGTGTATCGTAGTGCCTACGTTCCTTCCTATTACCATAATTATCCAACCCGTAATACCGATATATTATGTTGTAGAGTGACAAAGAAAAACCGTCTCTGACTTTTTTTTCCTTAAGGTGGTGGACGGCTGAGGGTGTATAATAGTTATAGGACGATAATTTAGTTATTTAATCATAAGATATAAGCCTGCTCTTTCACAATTTTGTAAGAAAGTGACAAAAACTCAATTTTAAAGTGTTTGGTATTCGTCTAATATGCTACTTACTTCAACTTTATTATTAATATACTACCTATCGTAAAATGATACATACCAAAAAACGTTTATCTACTGATTATTGATTAATTATTAATAATTGGTTTTTATTAATTATTATTGATTATTGACTATTGATTATTATTAATTATTAATAAACATGCCATATGCAATAAAAAAAAAAAAAAAAAAAAAAAAAAAAATTGATTAATTACAAATTACCAACAATATTAATAACAATTTATCATTAAATAATTTATTAACTAAGTTATTAATAAAATGTATTAAAATAAAACGTATTTCATGTATTAATGATGAATAATGACTTATAATATTGTTATAATTTCGTTAATTTTACATCATCCTAGAAACTTCTAATAAGTCGTGTTGCGTATTAGTAGACCGCCACCATTCTTCTTTTAATTGTTTGTCTAACGAATGTGTGGTTCCTCGGGTTTTAATTCCGTATTTAGTTTTGGCATGTAACCATATACACTCAATCGTTTATAGTAGTGCACCCGTTGTAGGATCCACAAAAAACTCGAAATTATTAATCATATTTGTCAGTTATCATAATGGCTATTTAATTCAATTGATTTTCCCGCAATAAAATAAAATAAAATAAAAAAAGTAGAATAGGTTGTATATTAAACGCATACAATTTTTTAGTAATAGCATTTTACGCTAGGTAGCATATTAGACGAATACCAAATGTTCATGTATAATAACCAGGGTTGGTAAGATACGCGTATAAAACGTTTTACAAAATATAATACACATATTATTACATTGATATAAAATAAAATTTAAATGTTGCCAAAAATATTGAAAATTTTATAAATATCTCAAGTGCAATGAATCAACTATAAATACGTCCACGACAAGATAATGATAATTATTAATAATACATTAATAGTTCCACACTTGTCCATTTATAATTTATAATTTCTTTATTTTATAATTAATGTAAATTATAAATGTATTTTTTTTATAAATTATTTTGTTTTTATACGGTATAAAACGTGTATAATTATGTGATATATTCTATACGTTTTATACGTTATACGTACGTATAATATGTGTTTTATACTATACCGTACCTACTATACGTTTCAACCTTGATAATAACTGATGGGTATAAGAGGGATTTTTATGTACGTTGATAGGCGAGTATTGAAAAAAAAATGAATACAAATAATTGACTCTGAAAGTATGAGTTCGTAACACCACTGATATTACGCACTCATCGGTTTTTAGCACGTGTGTTATGCGTACTCGTACGATAACAATATTATTGTAAACACCGAGGTGCGATAACGCTTTGCGTTTCGGGACTAAAAAAATGGCACATATAACGTCGAAATGAGATCGAGAGGATTTTGTTATGTTACGGCTCCGTTTAAGTCTAAAGAACTGAGATGTACCACGCGGGACAGATGGGCAACCACAACACGAGTAACGGTATCGTGTCTGCGCCATCCAAAATTAGGTTTCAACACGTCGTATCGCGAGCATAACGTATAGAAAATCTCACTGTCGATTAAGTGCAGTGCATAAAGTCCGTCACCATCGGGATTACCACATCAAACAATTAGTTTCCAATCTCGCATAGTAAATCTGTCGAGCCATTTCATGAATATGAATTACGTATAATAGGTAATCACAGAGGCGGTTTGCTTGTATCATCTGCAGAGATCGTGGTAGAAAAAAATTTGCGGTAAAAATGCTTAAAACTAACACTGGGAATTTTTTTTATTTCTTTTTGATGAATTACGGTTAAATCAGTTTAAAGTTACTGTGCTAGTTTATTTACGAACATGGTTAATTTTAAATTTATACGTTTGTAACGAATCTACAAATCGAATGGAGTCTTTTTGTGGTGATTTTTATATTTGAACCGCTTCGGTAAGTTGTTAAAATCACCTCTACTGAAGGGATAGGTTGATGGGGGGAGGGGGAGGGGGTAAACACAAGTTGTACATAAAATAACAACAATGAGGTACTTACGAATGATCCGGCAAACTGTTCGGCGTGCAACAGAGCTTGTCTGGCGGACAAAACGATGCCGTCGATGATGTCCTCTTCGCGTCTCATTGCCGAGTCGGATTCCATCATCATCATATCGTGGCCGACGCCGCTGCCAGCGATGGCGGTACTGCCACTACCCTCGTACGTGGTCTGCATGCCGCACGGGTTGTGCCAGAACGGCGGATCGGTCAACATCGTGGGCTCCGTCTCCTGCTGCTGCTGTTCACCACCGTCATCGCCGTGGTCTTGTTGGTGCTGCGAGCACTGCGGTTTGATGGGAGAAGACATGGCGCACGGTACCAATATCAGTCCGATGACGAATGAACCGGCTGCACATGCGAAAACAACAATAAAAGAACGGTTATATTTCAATCCGTGCAGACACGCATATATAAGGAAAAAAAATCGCTAAACGGAGAGAGAGAGAATATTATATGGAAAAAACGCGATCGTCTCGTACACACACCACACGCACAACAACAATAGTAAGTAGAATATCCTCTCCACCGCCACCGCAATCGCGCCGTGTTGATTACCTGCAGACCGGTATGTACCCGGCGTGCTCGCGCGCGGTTTTTTTTTTTCTTCCACGTGAGGTATGCGCCGTCGTCCGGCACCCCCAATTAGTTACCGCGCGCGCGCGCTCTCTCGAACCGATGGACCGGGGTTAACGGCGGCAATGGGAAAGAGACCGCAAACCGCCGCCGTCACCGTGCCCGCCGGGCTGTCTCCGACCGGCCGTCGTCGTCGTCGTCGTCGTTTCATCGCAACAAAACAGCAGCACCGTCCGAGCGGCGAATCTTTCTGCTCACACACGTACGGCGCACATTACTGGCTAATTATTATCGTCCAGGTCGGTCGTTTCTGCGTGTGGTATTGTTGTCGCGCGAGGACCACACACACACACACACACACACACACACACACACACACACACACACACACACTCGTTAGCCGCGCGCCGAGAGTTGGAGCGCGAGCGCGCGCGCGACCATGGCGACGTCTTCGACGACCACGCGAGGGAATATAATCGCAGAGGAGAGGCGGTGACGGAGGATGAGGAGGAGAAGCAGGTACGAAGAGTTGGTCGGTGCGTTTTTTTTTTTTATTTTTATTTCGCATCGATTATTTTTTTTCCTTTTTTTCGTCTAGTGCTGATCGTAGTAGTAGCCATGATGCACGGTAAACGTATACGTAACGACGACGACGGCAGCGGCGGCGGCGGTTTTATATGGTTTTTTTTCTCGAAAAGCTCGCCGAACAATTAGCGAAAAATTCACGGCGAACCGGCGATTTTACAACGTTTCCCCAGCCCCCACCCCGTATTGTATCATTTCTCTCACTCTGTGTCAGCCTGTCTCTATCCGAACCCCGTGTGCGATTCGCTAACCCGTTTGCTCGATCGCCACCGCCGCCGCTACAGCTACTGCAGATAGGATGATATGAGAATTGATCTTTGATACCGGTGCACAAACAAACACACACACACACACACACACACGTTTTATATATGCTTGAATATACACGTATAAGAGCGCATTAGCCGCTTTTCGTATCGTCTCGTACTACGTATTACATACACGACAAGTCAGCTGTATCTACTTGTATGTAATAATCATCGTCCGTAGAAAGAAACAATGTTTTAGCGCGTAAGTACACATCTCCACGACGAGACTCAAACGCGTGTCTGACGCGAAAATATACTATTGGACGTTTTATTTTTATTATTATTATTATTATATCGTTTTAATTTTTAGCGCTGCAAAATTACAAAATTGCCCATCTTAAACACTGATTAAGCGATCGTATTACACCGTCACCGGCGCGAGTGTAAATATATAATTTAATGACCACCGTGAAAGTCCAACGCGAAAAAAAACATACTTAGCTTAGAATTTTGTTTTAAGTAGCTAAGATTATATTTTGTATTATCTTGCATATTATAATACTATTGTGTTAGAACCGAAAGTGCGTGTTCTGCTTATTTTTTATTTCATATGGCATTGCAAGGTATATAGTATTTATTTAAGATTTAATACACCTAAACATTTTCCAAGATTCCGAAAAAAATCGAGAAATCCATAGACTACACATCACTCAAATTTACAGAAAATATATCGATTTAATTAATTCGATAAGATAATTTTACAGTTGTAAAGAAGATTATATAGAAAATTAATTATATTCTTAAAACGCATTGATAAATACATTGCACGTGTTTGGTTATTATCCATTGGTATTCACTATATTGTAATAAATTGAGAATTATATATACCGTCATGGACAGATGTATAAAAATATATTCGAAAAACAATGAAATCGTATACAAAGAAATATTTTTAAACATGTAAATCCAACACATAAAATATGCACACTTTAAAAAATAATCAATACAAATAAAAATGATAATAAAAACATTCTTTTTTTTTTATTTTAAATTCTACAATAATTTTCAATAAAAACAAATTAAAGCAGAAACTGAAATTTGAAAACATAATAATATTGTAATGTATGATATAATAATATGCGGATAGAGTACATATTCCACAAGAAAAATCATCAATTCGTAATTAAACGCACTCGCCTACCTATTAATGAATTGTGACTGGTCCATTGGTCCATTAGGGATTTGACCGGATGTCTATGAAGAATAATCATTCGTCTACATGTCTTTGACGCTTGTACAGGCACGACCGTCAACAAAGTTTGGTACACGCACCATCGTCACCAGCAGCGGAACACACACAATAGTTATATATTAAATACATGGGTGAAATCGCGGAAAGCAACGCTGTTGACGTGCCGCCGGGAGACGACTGAAATCCACTGTGTGCACGCGTTTACAATAGTATTTGTACATTTATATTATTTTGTGATTATTGAAATTAATGATTGATTACGGAAACATTTTTGATAAACTCTATTATAATACTGTGCGTATACCGTTATCGCTGGCCGTGTATTTTGTTTATATTTTCCAAAAGATATTGTGTGAGTGCGCGCGCGCGCGCGCGTGTACACTCCGCACATGCGTTGTGTGTGATTTCTCCGCATGAGAAATACGCACCATCCGCCGGTAACACCGTAACCGAATTATACGTGAAACGAAAAGCACTCGGCGAGACACTCAAATCTTATCGGAAAGCAAAGTGTGTCGTCAAAGCGTAGTATTATTAAAAAAAGGATAGATTACGATCGGCGGGACGACTTGTGTACGATTATTCACGCGGATGAACGGTTCAAAAACGTAACGTTTCGAAAACTCTCGAGCATATTGTATTATCGTGATACAATGTACACTAACCATTTTGGTAAGGCAAAATTGCACGACACGCGTGTGTCATTGCGCAGATGATTCACTGTGATGAAATGTTTCGCTTGATCCGCGCGCGTCAAACTTTACGAACGTTTTTCATCCTCGGCATTCGCTCACTGTGCGCACACGTGCACTACCGCGGACCATTCGCGTCCGTGCGTGCTTGCGCAACGTGCGACAGTCGTCGGGTGACTAAAACGGAAAGATTTATAGAAACGTTCGCGGAGATAAGTTTCGAACGATGGCACGAGAAGACGATAATATCGCGATGTTATGAAGAAAAACTTATAATACCGTCTCCATCACGGATACCTATTTGATATCATTCAAAATATGAGCCGAACGCAGGACGTTTTCGAACTGTTCAGGACCGACCCTACGTGTGAAATGCAACCGATGTGGTTTACACAACTCGCACGCTGTCGCCGCCGCCACCGCCGCCAAAACCGACGACGCACGACTGCAGACAAAACAATATACAATATATTAAAATATACGCGGCAGATGATAACAAAAACGCTAACGCAGAGATCGGTTTGGATTATTTTTTTATTTTTATTTTTCGAATTATATCCATTGGTTTCGTCACTCGCTTTCAACAACAATAAAGTATTATCGGAAAATGTAATAACTTGGTGTACCTACGCATGGCAAACCTCGGGTTCGGGGTTCGAGAGCGTTTGAAATCGGACACGTATTGATGTATCCGCACGATCGTTTACACCTATCGACTTCTATATACGTCGTAAAATAATAGTCAACACTCACCGATGAAAAGTCGATACGAATGGCGAGCGAAATCTAGTCTCCGCGATGCGGTCCGACTACTGCTGTGATGATGCTGCCGCGACGAAAGTTGTCGCAGGTCCGCGGACGTCGTGGTAGTGGTGAACACTGGGACCCGGACCGAGGGTGTTTGTTGTCTGCAATGTTCTCGATAACAGCCGACGCATCCAGCTCCTCCGTAAGACTCCATTGAGTACGAACGGGGCAAAACGAATCGCAACGATAAACAACAGTACGAAAACACGTCGGAAGAGAAAACAATAATGTATCTCCGTTCGGGAAAGCAATCTTCAACGTCTCGTAGTGTATGTGTAGATATTTAAAGCGTATGCACACCAACGGATATTTTATAACAATATTATAATCACACGCGCACCAATAGAGACGTTATGCCGGCGAGTGTGAGCGGCGTGTTATCGATATATACGAATATCGGCTTGAATAGAACGAAAAAAAAAACCAACAGCAATAATAATGAAATAAAAACGGCCGAAAAACAACAGTAATATTAATAATAATAAAATACTGGAACACGGATGAAAAATTTTTTTTTCGATTTATAATACGCACGATACGAAATTAATAACAAAAATATATAAAAAAAAAAAAAAAAAATAATAAAAACTGTATCGAAGAATAATATTATTTTATTCAAAACGTTCGGTCGCGTTTACCGTGTACGTACGTCGAGTGGCGATCGCGGACGGACTGTAGCGAAACGTAGTGCGACCGCGGGGATATATCGTCGTCGGCGCCGTCGTCGTCGTCGTCGTTGTCGTTGTCGTCCTCGTGTTGTTGTTATTGTTATTATTATTATTATTATTGTTGTTGTTGTTGTTGTTGTATTGTATACGTGAATGACCACCGGGGTACCGCCGTCGACCGAAAACGATCAACTGAGATAGCCACCTGACTCCGGTGGACATTTAAGTCTGGACGATGGACCGAGTGGCGGCGACGGCAACGTTAACGGTGGCGGTGGTGATCGTAAGGGCGGCCCGCCGGGCCCCCCACCCGCACGGCCGTGGGTTTTCCACCCGGTCACCGGTTGACCAATGGCGACCTGTTGAATGGTCGGGAGGACCGGCCCAAGGCGACGGGGGTTCATTCATACAAGGACGCGCGCGCACGCACCGAAACGCAGCACGCGCCACGCTCCCCTCCGACGACGCGGCCGAAGGTGACGCGCGGACGACGGCGACGCGGCCGCGGAACACGCGGTGACGTCAACGAACGATGACATACTGCTGCGTTGTCGCCACCGCCGCGGCACTTTTGCCGTCGCTCCGCCGCCGCGGGGGTATTCCCCATTCGTACCACCACCAACGCGACCGCCGCCGATGTATCACCCTGCTGCCCGGCCGTCATCGCGGTCACCGTACGCGTCGATCAACGTGACCACGCACGTACGCACGTACGCACGATTTGTACACGCACCTGCACCACCGTGGTGGTGGTCCACGACGTCCGTGCGGCAAATAAACGCACGATTCGCCTGTTCCGAAACCGATATCGGTCCGCGCGGTCCGTACACGAGCTTGTTGCACCAACAGCGAAATATTTGGACCGCAACGGTTTTCGTATCCTATCATCGTTCTTCGGTATTTCCGCATACGACACCAATGACCAATGTGGAGCGGCGTGGTTGTGTAACATATGTGTTGACGACTCGATGATTTGCGCGTTACGGATTCGAGTGCCGTTCTTGTCGGAAGTAGACGGACCATTTGTTTTCGAACATGCTTCGTGTACAACCAGTGGTTTTGTAAAAGAGAAGCATATTATTAATGCCGATCAGCAACAGTGGCTCTGTAGTAGGATTCCAGTTTCACGTTCGTTTGTTACACAAACGTCTGAACTGCCTTCCGAATATTCGTCCCCTACGATGCTTTCATCGTCGAACATTATGTTTTTTTTATGCGTTAATTCTTAATTCATCAGTTTTTACCGATGGAATCATCACCAACCGACACACAACGCTGTCTAAATGATTTATATAACTAAAAAGTTTCAAAATGATCTCCCTTGCGCACTAAAGTGGGACGATATAAATTATTATCATAAAAACTAAAAAAAAAAAATCATTTGACAATCGGAGAAATCCTCCTGACGGAGATCTCCTCGAAAGGCGCACGAAAAGAATAAAATATAAAAAACAGACATCACAGTGGAAAAACGTGTATGTTCCTCGCTTCACTTGACATCTAATCGTTCGGAGGCGTACGAAAGTACACGAAATATATACGACGTGGGTGGTTGCGAAGTTGCACACTACCGTTAAAAGAGTGGGTTTTCAAAATTTGAATCCAGAAAAATTGTTTGCAGTAATTCGAATTCGAACACGATTATTATTTGGAGCCATCGCAAGCGATTCACTTGTCACCAATTTTTTCCGGATTCCCCCGTAAATGACATGGCTGCGGTAACAATGTTCTCAGACGGTAACTTTGTTGAGTTGTACACGTTGTATGTTGTTCAATAATATCGTTTCAACTAAGTATTACGGACAGAAGTATCGGAGTTATTGAAGTATTTTTCATCCGCAACTATCGACCTGTTGTTAATATTCTTATCGACCGTTGTATTATTTTACGAATTACATTTTTTAGGCCCTCAAAGCTATTAACACGCGACGCCACAACATGTACGCTACTCGTGCGATTTATGCAATATGAGAATTAGTGCAAACACGGATGAGTACACGAAGCGATTGTCGCGTGATTATTAAGTTGTTTACTGATGTTTGCCTAATTTTTTTGGTAGCTTTTTTTTAAAACGTCGAATTCATCTTTCAGTGATTAACAAGTGTTTTTATGTAATATAATATATGTTAGTGTATGTAATAATTATACGAAAAGTTGGTTGGTTAGTACAGAAAAGAAATAAAAATATCGAAGAAAGAAGTTTTGGGTTCCAAAAAATCTCCACTATCGGCTTTTTGTTTCGACCAGAGAACATCTGGAAACCAGTGTAACATTTGTATCATTCTACAAAATGTTGAAGGAATATGATTGTAAAAATTTTAATTGGTTTTCAATAAAACACCTGATAAAAGTGGTAAGAACAGGTACAGACAGGAACATTTTTACCTAAGATTACTGTTTTTATACGAAGCAATTATCTTTGTAAAAATTAAAATGAATCAAACAAAAAAAGCGAACGAGTACAAAAAATAATTAACATGTTATATCGTATACTAGATTTTAGATACTAAAGATTTTTTATGGTATTAATAGTTTTGAATACGATTATATTCAGATTTAAAGATATTCAACATTTTAAAACGCTTAATTGTATAATAAGGTTTGATATTTGAATAAAAATAATGTCAACAATATGTTAGCGATTTATAAATTCAATTATTTTCCCTTGTAAAACAATACAATCACATTTTTAATTTTAATTTTATCATTGTGTGAGATAATTGTAATATACTTTTACATTGTATGCGTCATGCTGGGAAGTTATAATTTGGAAACGATAAAAATAATAATATAATATATAACAATATAATTGGCTTCCGCTACTCAATTATTGAACGGTATTTCGTCATATTACACCCATATTGCCAAATAATAAGTAACAATGTTTCTTATTATTAAGGCAGTGAACCAGAAAGATTTACGGATCGCCCTCCTCCCGTAAATAATATAGTATAATGTTTTATATTTTCAAAATAAAAACATTATAATAATATTATGAATTTAATTGTACGCAGCAGACGTTCTATAAACGTTATAATACCACCTATATTAATTAAGTATAATGTGTGTTGAAAGTATTTCACCCAATATTTGTACGATAAACTAACGTGTAATAGTCGGTTTTATCGTATTGAGATACATGTAATGATCAATATAAATTAACAAATATATTTTGTGATCAGATTATTATTAGGCATTGGTATACGATGAACCCGAAGCAATAGAGCATAGAGTTATAATTTTTAAGTATAAATTATAAAAGTATTGTTATTCATTTATTAATATCAATTTGATAACTGGTACAAGACACGGCGGACGTTCGATTAATAACCGGAACGTGAGATTTTCCAATGACAGGGGAAAAAAGGAAAAAGAACGTATACATACAGTATAACAATTATTATACCTGTTATCTCGCACACAGCAGACGAAATTCTACGCAACTACGAGAAGAAACACCCTCGCAAAAATCTATATAATACGCTCCACGTCTAATTACTTACACCTATATGCTTCCGCCTTCAGTTATCCGCTGTAAAAATATCAAATAGCTGATTGACGTCAAAATCACGTGTGTGTGTGTATCCATTTTTCCTTTACAGCGTATCGCAATAACAATATGTAACTACGATAATTTGGATGAGGGTGGGTGGTACATGCAGTGGCATTATTCAAAAGGCACGCGTGTGACGCGATGATAAGCCTAACAAAACTCCGACATATGATTACATGTTTTCGCTATCGATTATCATAATATTATATATATATATATATATATATATATATATATATATAAATAGGTGCACGTACTTTTTTCCGGAGTAGCAGCGCACTAAGGTCCAAGGTCCAACTCGATTTCTGGAGGATCGTCCCTTGGTGTTGTGATGTGCAGAAGTATGAATGAAAACGTAACAATAGTTTTTGACCGTACGGGTTTTATACTGCGTATGTCACTTAATTGGCAAACTAAAAATAAAAACAAATACAAATCAGATAATTTCAATATTTATATACCTATATTAGGACTTAAAGTTAAATTAAATTTCTATTAATAGTTCAAAAATCTCAAGGTGATTGTACTTAATAATAGTTGTTTATTATTATTTTTTTATACCTACTTTTTCAGTTTATAATTAGTTATAATTCGATAATCTACAATAGGCACTAATCGCTTTGGTACAGGAGAAACTTGAGGAAAAACCGGACGAAAATTGTCAAATTCTACCGGAGCCGTTCACACCAATCTTGGTTCGAAAATTATAAATATTTTGCTATAAATGCAGTTATCGTTTACTGTATTATAAAATATTGAAATTTCGTCGTCTTTCAATTTATACTTAATAAGAATTATAGACAATGGTCTATTCAAAAATGTATACAACATGAATTCACATTTAATTACACAGTGCAATAATAGCTCAAGAGGGGTTAATTATTTTTGAGCATTATCTCGAAAAAAACATCAATCCTACTATATTTCGATGCATGATGAACAATTTTGTATATTAGTATTTACTTTATGAGGCGTAGATACTTGGAACATTCGACACATTTAACATTTACAAAACAGATGAGTATAGAATTAATTGTTTTCTTTACGTGCATTAGTACGATATGTACTTTTACAACATACATTGAAGCGAATTTATGGTCGATTTCGCGAGGTAGGTTTTTAGATTTGTAGTAAGAGATAAAAAATGTACATATATTCGGCGACCAGAGTCGAAAGAAAATTGGAGTTTTTGTTATGCGATTGAAATGGTCGCGGTGAATTTCACTAAAAAGTTAGCTCTAGAAGCATTCGATACATTATTTGTCCCATTTGATTTTATGCCGCCGATTGTATTTTATTTCCAGGGTCAACCACATCCGAAAGTCGTAAAAACTCGGAGCCTACATGTAAAAACACAAAACACATAACAAATTATAACAATAAAACCGTTTTTAGTGTACTAGTGAAGTGTACTCTATTGAGCTGCTCGAGCCTTGAGCATGTAATATGTAGTCTTTATTTTTTATTTTTTATTTTTTTGCGTTAGATATTGAAAAAGAAAATAAGTTTGCTCCGGTATCGATGACGCGTTATGTATATTATACAATATTATTGTTGTGCAGAATTTATAGTATGCTTATAAAACACGGTTATACCACATATATCACATACACACACATATATATATATATTTTTTTTTGTTCTAATATTTTATTGTAAAATATTAATAAGATGATTTACATATTATTAAAATTTTTACAATAAAGTATCTATCTCCTTTAAACGCATGCTTGTGATGGTGGTAGAGTGTTACATTACATAATAATAAACAAAATTACATACAAATTATCATAATAAAAGATAGAGTAACATAATAAATAACCATGAGTTAAGTTGTTTTTTAATACATGTAATACTAAGATTCTCAATTGAGTAGTAAATGAGTTTTTTTTATCTGTAAAAGCGTTGAATTATAATAATTAGGACCTAAATAATCGACGAATTGTTGACCAAAAGATTTTTTGCAATAAAATATATATATATATATATATATATATATATATATATATATATATATATATATATATATATATATATATATATACTGCAAAATATATTGTATGGTTAAAAGTTTATGTTATAATCATTAAGTTATTTTTAAAATTATTATTATTATTTTTATAAATTTTAGTTTTGGTAAAAAACAGAACATAGTAATGGTGTAGGTAAAGTTAGTGCGTGTAAGCGGCGGTTGTTGTAGAATCTACCATTATATTTTATACTCTTCAAAACGTTGAATTTGATTACATTTTAATAAAAGAGAAATCGTATTTTTGTATTAATTCAATGCACTGTTATAAAATACACGTATATGGATCAACCTATAAGATCGTTAACTATATATATATATATAGTTTCTAGAAAGACCTAAGAAATTAAATATATTAGCGTGAAACGCATTTCAATAGGAAACCCTACAAGTTAAGGGTTTCAACCGTTTCAATAATCGTTTATGGTTTACGTGTATAATGACGTTGAATTTTTGGCATTGTAAGTGAAAAATAATTTAATAAATTATAATACATTTCGGTCAGTTATAAATACATTAACATTTTATTATATTATGTTAAATGTAAACATTTTAAAAACATGTTCTATATATTATTATTAAATGTTGCGGGTCATTATATCATTGTTATTTCTTTCCTCTTTTTAATGTCAATAATTGTCATTTAGTACTATTAATTAATATCGCAATCGATTTGAAGTATATGCGATACCACGCGCTATGCATTACTTTTTGTTGAAAAACACTTATTTTATATTGTAAAAAACCATTAAGAACATTTCATAATTTAATCAGTCATCAACTTCATTTCAGATTGTTTCGTTTTTTTAAGTGCTTGTTATATGGTATTGTAATTATACCAAAGTACCGTCCGTTTATGTATAGATACAAAATGATAATGAATAAAACACTCGAACCATATTAATATATTAATATACTTCATGCGAATTAGCCGTAGTATTTTTAATACTTTTTCAATGTCTATTTTACTTTATTTATATTAATATTTTATTTTAACTTATAAGCTATAAATGAACGTATCAAACAAGGTAAATAATGTCGGAAAGCAACTCACAAAGTGAGCAGTCCGCTATAATTATATTGATAAAATTATAAATATATATATATATATTTACCCGCATTCAGTATTATACGTGTAACATATCATACATTAAATTATGAAAATTATTTGATACCAGTCGACTGAAAATGTGTGATTACTGTTGGTGTATTCTTATTTTATAATTTTAATCATTATCAAGCATCTATTAATGTTAAGAGACCGATTAAACAGAAATAGGGAATGCGTTCATGATTACACTGATATTGCCTGAAACGTTGCGTGTACCTACTACGATTTTAATTCATGTTTAAGCTTATCTAAATACTAAAAACAACAATAAAATCGATAACAACATTGAACCGGTGTAATTTTGAAAGGAAATATATGTATCAATACACACACAACGGTAACAAATTTATTCAAATTTGTTCTTTAATAGGAAAATATAACAACTAACTATGTATATTTAAAAATAAAATCGAAACCGTAGAGCATGTAAATTATTTTAACGCAGGGTATGAACATAATCGCATTTACCAAAGTATTAGATGTTTGCACATTATACTGCAGTGATGCACTGAAATCTCCAACGTTTTGGATTCAATCGTTCTTCAGTTCGCTTCACTAACAAAGCTTATACTACTAGATCAATGGCGTAGTAAAGAATTTGTTTGGAGGAGGGGGAATTACATTTAATCAATAAACATCGGTAAACTTTATAAAAGTTTTCAAAAAAACCAAAACAAATTTAAGTAACACGATTATGTACACATATAATATAGTTGGATCACTTTAAATTATATTTATAATTATTATACATATTATACATAGAAATTATTGTACGAGTTCTATGTGATATCTAAACGCACTACAATACAAAAATAAAATACAGAATATTGCAAAATATTAGTTAAATAAGGCTCAAGGGTGGAGGCATTTATTCTCTTCTCCGCCCCCTTCCGTAATTACGACTCTATAACGGGGGTTCCTAAGTACGTCCCGTTTTCAATTTTTCCTTTTTAATAGCCGTAGTGCGTTCGCAATTGTATCTGCAGTTTTTATCGTACAGCCTGAGTGCGTCCGAGGTTTTATAACTACTATAACTGAAAAGCCCGATTGTGTCAGCGTAGTATAAATATAAATACGATAATAGAATATAATCGTATAAAGATACGGTTTTCAGTGTCGACTTTGTGTTTGTTAGTGTCGGTTAAATTAGTGCGAGAAGTTTGAAGTTCGATAAATGTCTAAATTAAGTTTTAAATTTTAAGTTTTTAATATCATTTAAAACCATGACATTTCCAGGTCACATGACAAGCCAACACCGTTTTAAACGAGGTAATATAATTTTAATACAAATATTGAATAAATCAAAAAAACATTTTTGGGGTGTAAGCCAGTTCATCTCCTCGTGTAGCACCCTGGTTAACTCTAAATGAACTGGAACGCATTCGAGCTATGTGAAAAAAAAATTATTTCTCGGGACGCACTCGGACGATACCTTTTTGTGGACATGCTTACAACATTAAAAAAACTTCTTTTTGGGACGCATTCTGGATATCGTCCCTATAATGGGTACCTGAATTAAATTTAACATTTAATTTGTTTAAGATTTATATTTAATAATTTTTAAGTACATTATAACGTGAATCTAACTTATGTATCAATATCCAATATACATTATTATTTTATTGTTAAACCGGTCTTTTATAATTTATAGTTCACCGATACCCAATTAGCTGGTTAAATGTGCAGTCAGTCGAGGATTATTCTTGTAATTGTGTTATGCTATTCGGCAAAACATTTTATAGAAAAATAAATTTAAAAAAAAAAAGGAAACGTTAAGAATAGTTGATGATTAGAGCGATCCTTCTAGCACAAATCATGTGGATATTTATAAAAAAAAAAAAAACATTTAATCAGCTTTACTATTTGAGTTTCACACTAATAATATATTATAATAATATTATAAGAAAACATATTTCTATTGCACGGCTCGGAGTCAATAGTTAAGTGGGTATGACGCAACGAGTATAATTTTTAACCTTCAAATCCGGTTAAGAAAATTTAGTCATAAGATAAGGGGACTTTGTTAATATTATTAGATTTCGTTCGTGAGCGCCTAAACACAAGAAATGATACTATTATATATTATATTTCGACTTTCGAGCCTGCTGCTGCAGTAACAAAACGTCGGTCGTACATCAATGTCCATCAAGGCGTGTTCATCTTACAACAAAGTTTTTCAAACAAGAATTATTCATAAAGGTCGCGGACTATACGACTATAGGTACGGGTAAAAATATCTCGTGATGATATAGGGGCATAAAAAAATATAATATTCACATTCGGCACAGTTGGAATTAATAAAATACTGGGAGTTTGGAGTATAATAGCACAACGTTACTTATTGGAAACCAAAACCTATATAGTCAATATTATTTTTGACCGGACATTCCATGACGTCTTTTTAACTAATATGCATCTCGTGGGATATAGCTGTTGGTGCATCGAAACGGTTTGTATATTAGTATTCATCTGACAATAGTTCATGTGCGCATCTGCCGTTATCGATTTATTGAGAAATTATAAAAAATAATAATAGAATATTTGTTCTCTTAATTTTTTGTCGACTTGAAAAGGTTAACACGTACGACGATTAATATATATATTTATATATTGCGAGAGGAAGGCGAAAACAATCGGCCTTATTCGAAAAACGTGTCACCACTTCACATTTAATTACGTTTTGTTAGTAATTTATTTCTCGTTCATATTCACGTCAATAAATAATTTTTATTTTATTATAAACGTCCAAAAGCTCAAATTACCGCGAAAATGAAAATCGTTTCTACAATTGTGAAGAAAACATTTTACAAAACCACATACGAAGTTCGTTACACGTACTTGTTGGAAATTTTGGTGCTATTATATATTATACATATTATAGACGCGTTAGTTTTTGTATTCTATACGTTTTCAATACAGAATAAATATTTCCAGTTCAAAAACAATAATTCAATATGGCACGACAAAGAGGTGTTAATTAATAAATACTTCAATACATTATTGACATTGGTCAGATTTATATAAATTGTAATCGCATGAATATTACAGTATTCCAAATATTATTTCAATCACCTATATAAGAAATCAACGATTTCTCTTATGTATCGAGTACGGCTATGGGTAACGTGCGACAGTTAATTATTTAAACCATTCATCAATTACAAGATTTTAATTATTATCGTGCAGTTAAAGTTGCAAAGTTAGATATTGTAATAATTTAACTTGACTAATAAATTATGATATTATAATATTAAATGATTAATTTTCTATCTTTATACGGTTTTATAAAAGTCAAAATTTCTTCTATAACGATAACACCATATTATCATTGTACGTATTCATACGTCAATACATTGATCGCAGTTTTCTCGCATCATAATATTTTGAATAATACAGTTTTAATAAATAATAATTCTTACATCGAACTTCGACAAGTAAACTATTATACTAACCGTTGTGTTGTATGCAAATAATGCGTTATGATAGATATGGTCGTACGAAAACCCGATACTATTATAATGTACACGTTAGGTTAGCCTCACCCGCTTCGCGTTACTATATTACATACGTCGTACAACTAATAAATCGTTTCCAATCGAGCGTATGCATTCAACGGCTGGCGCTTACCAACGTCGTACGAACCGTTTCAGCGTGGAACAGGAATCATATCGATCAATTATCCAATTCTGTTGCAGAAGTAAACGGATCGAAAATGAATTCCGTGCGGATTCGCGGTGCGAACTGCTATGACCCGACTACTGTGAACGTCACCGAATAACTGCGTTTCCCGTACGTGTCGTTTCGGTGTGTAAAAACCGCGGTGTACGAATTCTGTAACTGCTGTTTATTTGCAAAACGAATAAATAACCCGAAATAACTTATCATCACAAAGATTTGTGTTTGCAACAGAGTACAATTCATACTCTTCGGTTTATTCTACGTACATCATATCGTGTTTTGAACCGCGCACGGTCGCGTTATAATATTACAATGCGTATTAATGATCCAACGAATTGCTAACCGAACGAATAAAATCACACTCAGACGGGAGCATTTAAACCTGAACGTCACGAACAATACACGAACCGTTGTTAATTAGGTAAATAGTAAATAAATTACGAATGGTGGTAATAAATACGGATTTTAATATTGTATGTACTACGCACGCGTAATCGAGTCGGTTCTCACAATGCGACACACCGCACGTTTTTGTATTCGTATTAGTCGAATTAACCTATATACAGAAATTATTAATGTACCAATAATAAAAATTAATTAATTAACATATTTCGATGTTCAGAATTGGAGACCAACAAAATCACAATAGCAATAAAAAAAATAAAAAAAACGAAAAGAGATAAACTAACGCTACGTCCTGGCATCACGTAGTAAATGTATAACGAATTATATTTCAATTGGAGTACAGGTTTTGATTAGTTTTAAATTCGTTTAATTATATACATATGATTAATTAAATTTTGAATTCATACATTTATAATGTACAAACCGCTCCGCGCATTTATCACGATATTCTAAAAATACGATGGAATATATTTTATTATAATTATAAACTGTTGTATCTGCATAATTTGTAAAATACCTATCATATATATCATAACGGTTATATCATCTTGATTAACTTTCGTAAGGTTTTATAATCAAAACATTATTATCGAATTATCCGTAGGTTATTGTAAGTATAGTTCGGTATAGGTGAGTTGATTCCCGAGACCTTTTTCATGTATTATTTGATTCCCTGGTCCTCAAGAGGTACGTACGAGTTGATTCCCAGGTCATTATATATTTTATTCAATATTTAGTAAGATATTCAACCTATTAGCATAACCCAAGAAACACCACAAGGAGGTTGGCTAACAAGTTTCTCAAAAATGTTGTTTTTTTTAGTTTTTTTATATTTTGAAAATCATTTAATTTTTATTTATTTATTATTTATTGAATTTTATTAAATTTATTATTATTAAAAACATTTAGTTGTAATTAGGTAAAAATTATTATTAAAAACATTTGGTAGTAACTAGGTAAAAAAATATAAAACATTTAGTAATTTGGTAAACATTTGTAGCACATTGTTTTTATAAATTGGTATCTGGTAATAAGATTACCAGTATACCGTGAAATCTCTTCTCTTAAAAAAATTTGTTTTTCTTGATGTTATTTAGATTTTTTAGTTCCATTACTTCTGCATTTAATATATGTTTCAGATTGTACTTCTAACAGCTCATTTATAAATACAAAAATATTTGGGTGCCCACTATAGAAACAACTGTTGAGCTTAGAGTGAAAACTCTCACAACTATTCGTAGTTCTATTTAAAGTAATTTAAAATTGAGCCCATATACTTGGTGGAAAACTAGCTTCTGGAGAAATATAATTGTCAAATATGTAGTCCATAAACTCTTCAATTCTTTCGTCTCCTGTTGGTCGAATTGCCATCAACTCTTCTGTAAAGCAATCAATAACTTGTATTGGCCTTAAAAAAGGTAGGCCAAAAATTACCGGTCTCATTTTCTGAACTAGTGTCTTTGTAAATTACCGAGAGACCTAGATTCTGAATTTTCTGCCACCAACTTTGAGCTGGATGAAATCTGCACCCTCGTATTTGTGATGTTGACGTGTAATGATTTTTTTTTTTTGTAAATTCGCGCGTGGTCTCTGTGGACATAAGAGCGAGTTGTGTGTGATGGTTGAACTCTTTACGGTCGTAAACTCTTTACACGTGCTATCTATTGATAATTGATATACAACAATAGGGAATCAACTCGTACGTACCCTCTAATGACCCGGGAATCAACTCAACGGTGTCGGTGCAGGTAAACAGGTACCCGGGAATCAACTCGTACGCAGCCGTATAGTTTATTGTAGATGAAATAAATTTACCACTAATTCCAGAAAGAAGACAAGTCCATTGTTATTAAAATGTTGATTTTTTTTTAACACATGCGAATACAATAGAAAGTATATTAAAAATTAAAAATTATAAATATATATATATTTGCATAAGCATATAAAAATCGTATATGTGAAGTATTGTTTGAAATAAGAAGCTGTCTCCTTCCTGCAATCAATGATTCAAATAAACGAGTATGGAATACATAAAATATATGTAATATATGTATAACGTACATATGAAGCATTGTATTGTATTGTATTGCATAGAATATTGTAACGCTTAAGCTGCAGTTTCAAAATATTTTAATTTAATTCATTTTGCGATGGATATATTAGTATTGTATTACATATTGATGCGTACGAAATAAGAGCATATGTAGGTATTGACTCATTATCGTGCCGTAATAGGAAATAAACGAAACGAAATTAAAGCACGATATTCTTACTAAAAATCGCTGGATGACCTTGAAATAATGACGAATGAATTAAAAATATCAGAAACGGTTAATAAAGTAACACTCGTAGTACATCGGCATCGGGTAATATATGGTTTCATTCATAGACATACGTGGTTGTTGATCGATGTTTAATAATTTTACTAATTTATTCATGTCAAGTTCAACGAATGAAAATATAATAACATATATGTGATAAAATACACGTTTTACATTATATTATCTTCGTCATTGTATACCTACAGTGGAAAGCGTGAGACAAAATTACTTTTTAAAACGTGCGCTTATTAGCGAATTGCATTAGACTGTTCATAATGCATCGCAAACGTATTTATACTATAATTAAGTCGCAACACTACGTAGTACGATATTCGATGTCTTTGATCTTATTGTTTGAGAGTTTTTAAATAAATTAATAATGAATCAAGAATATAATGTATACACACCATATTTACACATACACACACAATATGTGTAAATAAATATTGTTCTTACAATAACAAATTCGTATAAATGTATTGTCATCATTAAAACGTAATCTTTTTGACTTTTTTTTCTGTGCTTTGCTCAACTAAATCTTTGTGCGACTTGTCACGCTAGTTTTCACTGCGAAATAAAAAATAAAAAAATAAACAAGAATAAAAAATGAACCCACATATCATACACAATTCAAACAGACAATTATATTTCTTGACCAATTAAAAGTTTTCATCCATTCTAGGAAATTATCGATATTTATTGTAACGTCTTCAAGTATTATTCACAAACACGCGTGTCAAATCTACATTATATACGTTGTTAACAAATGTTGAGTTCATTACGATTAACGTAAGCATCGTTTAGATTCGCGTTCATTTTCTACAGATTCATTTGTGTAACGAGACGATAGTAATAATCATACAAATGTTATCGTAAACGTAAATATAATTATAATGTCGTACTGTACGTGGTGCCGTCGACGAGCAATGGCATACAAACGGAACTCGTGCTTGTTTACATATTGCACAACTTTACACAACCGATCAACACGTGTTTGAATTTTGCAAATCGAAAGTGTTAGCGTTCGAGCGCGCGTGCGTGCGCCTAATGAAATGAAACGGAAAAAAAAAATCCCGTTACACCTATGGTGCACGTGCGCTCGTATTGCTTGTAACATTGTGTTCAAGAACCGTTTCCGGTTTGTACCGGTGTGCGCGCGTGTGCGTTCGGACACGTTTTCCGTCCGATGTTCACCGAGTTGGCGGTCCAGGGCCAGACCGAGATCGGAGATGTATAATGCAGGTGCCTTCGCGGTTGGTTTACATTCCTCACCGATTTGACCACGGGTTAGTAGGTTCGTCGACGTGTCGGCGCTGGCGTCCGACCGACAGTGAGTCAGCCGACAAAAATGACGCAGAACATTGTTGTTTCGGCACGCGGTAGGTCCGATTTCGTGAAACACCTGAACCGTGTGCTCATTGGCGGCAATGCGTGGCGGTGCGCGAAGAAAGCGACCGGAAACACTTCGAACACATGTTTGTGTGTACACGTACATGAACCGGGCGCACGACCGTCAATTGTATGTGATATCCTTGAAACGATTTGCGTTCGAAAATGATCGAAGAAAGAAAAACGCACGTCCGAAAACAATCGACTAGTGTCGGTTCTTCTATATCGTACATACTAACCTAACCGTGCCGGACGACGGAATCGGTTTGGTTCCGCGGCACGTTCACTTTCCGTGGTTCATCGAACAACCGATAAACTAATTAGCGGATCAGTACCGCAGCTATAAATTTAGACTCCTTAATAGGGAGGAGGGGGTCAGTATTGCTTGAATTCGAGCCCGACTTATTAACTTTTTCAATTTTAAAATTTCCCAACAATTCAGGTAAACATATTTACGTGCGGTGCACGTAAGATATTATGCTACACACAACTCGTATAACTTGATATAAATTCCTATGTAATCCTTTTTGAAAAATATTTGTTACATTCTTCGTGATGCTAAATTATCATTATTATCGTTTAAATATTCTAGTTTACGCGAATTCTGACTTTGGGCAGAGGCGTGTCTAGGACCAAAATTCAGGACAGGCCTGGTTATAAAAATAATTTGGGGTATTTCCAAGAAGCACTTGAGAATTACCGATAAATTTTACGATTATTAATTTTACTTAAAGGCAAATATTGTTTACAGCGAAAAATATGATCGATAAAAAATATGGTTACACAATTGCCTACACAGTATGTTGATGTACTTACATTTTACATTCAGTATTCAGTGTGCATATATAAATTTAATTTTAAAATGCATGTTTGGGTATACTTAAAGGTTAAAAACCAGGGTAGGCTCGGGCCTACCAGGCCTACCCGCTGGACACGCCTCTGACTTTGGGCCCTGTGTTATTACCCGCGCAGATACGAGGTAACTACCTTTTGAACGGACTTAGGCACTAGCTTTCGGTAATTCATGGTACGTAATACGAACATGATGCAATACTGATTACCGAATACGCAATTACCTAGTAATTATATAAAAAAAAAAATAATAATAATAATAATAATAAATTGGTAGTGCAAATAAGTGGATACAATACAAACACTTCGACTTCGGAAAACTGTGTATTGATGAAAGTATAGTGTTCCAAGTGTAATTTTTAATGGTGGTTGGGCGGTTTGTGAATATAAAATTTTTGTACGAACTACCGAAAAATCTTGGATCGCAGCCTCTGCCAATGTGCGCGTCGCATTATAACCACAGGTCATTGTGTGCTCGCTCAGTCTGAGATCTGTGTTTTGTAGAAGAAACATTCGGTTCGAATTCGGCTGCATACGACCGATGACGTTTTGAACGCGTGTTCTATGGGTACCAAATTACAAGCGGTGTGCGAGTGTGTACGTCGTTATGCCGCGGTGACGGACTACTCGCGTATTGTTTAAGATCCACGGAAAAAACAACGGATATGATATTTTCACTTCAAACCAGCGGATATCCGTGTCCATAAATAAACACATTATGCGCGCGTGTTCATTGATGTTGTGTGTTGTTTGTTTTCGTCTAATACCATTATCGGTTTCATTTACGAATACGTCATCGAACCATAATAGCATCATGATACATACTACCTATACCGGGTTCGAAGCGATGTTTATTATTTTGTCCAATCGGGAAAACAACGAAGTCTGTAAAAAAAAAAAGGCCCATCTTACGTTTAATTATTAACTGCTACCGATAATATAGACGACGACGACTACATGTTTTACTCACACTAGCCAATCGTACGGACAAACCGTGGAAGTCCGTGTAACGCGTCACAGGCACATGACTGGTACCCGCTACAAACACCTTCGTTAAATCGGATTTATTATAATATTACTTCTCTAAACCTTAAAAACACTGTAAATGTGTAAATGAATAAAATATTGTCATTCTTCAATTGAAACATCACAATGCGTGATCTCCGGTGCTTAGCTTAATACACCCGTCAGAGACCCATCGCACCACAATAGCCGAGACGATCTTTTTTATACAACAAAAACACTTTTTACCATTGTAATTCAATACTCGAAGACATTTCTCACCGGATTAAAAAAGGGATCGAAAATCTATATTATATATGTACCTATATTATTCTATTCGTTCACATCACGTTATGGTCGGTTATTGACGAGTAAAAACATTTTGTTTTCGGTAAGCTGTTACTGTGTAATATGTTCAATGTGCTATAGTCTGAGTTGATCGAGGAGGAGGAGGTGGCGGAGGAGGTGTGTGTGTGTGTGGAGGGGGGGAAACGTGTTATTTAATATTTTAAACTTAACGCGAGTTTATCCGTGCACAGCGGTTAGAAATTCAACGCACACTCATCATAGATTCTCGCATATTATATATTTGGTACATGGTGTATATAATAACCTACATTTAAATTGTAATCAATATATAGATTATTATTTTCAATTTTGTTTGCGTAATAGTATTTTATAAACCGATTACTTATTTACCGGTGTTAACACAATAATGGAACTATAAATATTACTACGTGTTGATTTTTTTTTTTTTTTGCCAATGGCATAATGATTATTATTGTCGAATGACGCTAATATTTAGAACCCATTCACCCGTCTCCTTTACAATACGTATAGATAAGGTGATACCTATGTTTTATACTTACACTCGAGTAGTTTTAATTCATAGTGATGAATGAAACGATTAATAATTTAACCTAAATAATATACTTTTTATATGAACTTGAATTATTTAGTTATTTTATCATAATTTTTGAGAGTATTATTTATTACCTACTCTATATCAGTAATTGACGCAGTGATTTTTTGGTGAAAGACCTATAGTCGAATAATTTGAAATAAAATAATTGTATAGTTTCTGTAACACGTGTTAGTGTTAGTTTTAAAAAAAACAAATAACTTTAATCAATGTATAAAATAATCCCGTACAATTATCAGTTTAAATTTCCAGTAAAGTATGTGACATGATACACTTTTAAAAGTGACGAACATTACGACGTATATTGTAACGCTAGATCTCACCATTTTTGTTTTTTATATGAGTCATCGGGTTATTAAAACATTATATGCAATAGCGGCTAGTTGGCCCAAATAATGTTTCGAGAAGAACCAGTTTTACTTTCCTCGCGACAGATTTAATGTACTCCAGTCACCAAAAATACCTACCGGACCGTTACAAATTAATTAATGTTACATTATGTGAATTGCTTATTGGAATACAAGAAAAAATTTCGATTTTCTGATGTACTAGATTATAATATTTATTTTTATTCTGTGAAGAAATGGGAGTTTATTAATGTGTTTATTAATTATGTTTATGTTTATTTATTAATCAATGTTTATTAATTTGGATTATTAATAATTCTAAACTCAATCAACTAATGTATTTGGATAAAAAATATATTTAATTTCTCCAAAAATTGTAGTTATTTTAGAGCACGTAACATTTATAAAAATTTTATTTCAGTAAGGTAAAGGAAAACCCTATCTCAATAGTCCAATAAGAAAATGAGTAACGAATAATGGCCAACTAAACAGACGAAGTTTTTTGACAAACAACCTTAGAATTTCTTTATACGGTATTTACAAATAATGATACTAGTGCTCAAATTGCGTGGGTCACAAGAGCACAGAGAAATCAAACTTTTTTTTAAACTGTAGTTTACCTACCCTATATATTTTATTATTCATATTATTTATATTCGTTACATATATATATATATATTTATTTATTTTTTATTTTTATTTATTTTGACGGGTAAAAAGTATGCTGTGCTTTTAAGCAATAGCGTCCACTATTATAACTTCCTTTTTTAATTTTCCAATCGGTGCACTGATAAATACACGATAAATGATACCAGAATCCATACTATTCGTTAATTTCACGACGACATATCCTACAACAGAAGGAAGTCGTGAATACATCGACGATTACAGATTCTACAATGATGTACGCAACATATACTTATTAGTAAATAAACTTCAAAAATAAATTGGAAAGTAATCCGTTTAAAGATACGAAGAAATTAAGTGAGTCAAAATCCATCCTATTAAGCGAACGTCTCGACATTATGATAATTATCATATAATTACAGCTACGGTCAGTGGCCGCTTACTAGTTTTCCATCGACCCGTTCAATCATAATGATGCCCCTACCACCAAACTTTACTTAGATTTACACTATCACCGCTCACTGTTTTTGTTTTGCGTATTTTTGTGGCATTCTATTTAAAATGTTTATTTCATAATATTTTCGAATTTTCTTAAATATAATTTAAATTTATGTGGCAACTGTACAATCAATCTTACTATGTTAATCTCGTATTTGTAAGTATGCCCCGATAAAATTCAACACGCGTGGAAAAAAAGTTTTTCGCGCTACAAAACGCCATCGTGTACCACAGTGCAACGCTGTTCATGTATATATTTTATTGTAAATAATAATATATATATATATATGCGTATAATTAAGTACAAACAAATTGTACTGAACGTTTTGATGTGCGACAAGCGAAATATATTTCGATTGATCGTTCGCACGTTCGGTAATTGTTCGGTACGTAATCGCGAGCACACGAGCTACACCGATTTCCCGAGTGCACAAACATCCGAGACCTGTTGCGTAAACATGACGATCGCACGTGGGCGCCGGTAACTGCGGTCCTGCGGTAGAGGTATGTATTCGCGCGCTCGCGCCCGTACCGCGGTCGTGACAGTATCGGCGTACCGTTACAACGATGAACGCGGTCGGCGCGCGACAATAACGCGATGCCGTGTTGCCGCCGATGCCTCGCGCGCGCACGCGCACTCGGATTTCCGGGGCGCCGCGTGCGACGAACGACGACTGGTGTTGCGGGGTGGGGAGGGGCGGAAAGGAGGACGTGACGCAAACGTGACACGGTATACGTAACGTACGAACGTACGAGTGGGCACGTTGCCTGCGGTGGTCCACTACTAATGGATAATGGTCGCGGGTTTGCGCGCGCTAGAGAACACGGCGACGGCGGCGTGACGTCACGGCGCAAGGTCGTGTGCAAGTTTGTTTACTCGGTCCACGGAGTGTTACAATAATGACGATTTGCGTACCGCCCCGGACCGCAGACGGGTAAAATAATGATCATAAAGTTAGCCGACCCCTCCGTCAGCTCTGACCGGTTGTACAAACCGATTTACAATTAATTTCCGATCGGTTTACGAAACATTCGCAAGGATCCGGAACGCATCGGACACAAACGAGGTGGGCGAACTTCATGGCCGTCGGCATTCGGCCTGCGCTTTTCTGCCCGATACCGATTTTTGTACAGTTTTACAGTGCAATAATCTTGGCGCAACCGGACGCGACGTTCAACCACGTCGGAAAATTGCATGGCCACGTGTACTCCGGTCGATGACGACAACAGTGATAGTGGTATTACGCGATCCGGCGGATGACGATGACGCGGTGCCGGCGGACGGAAGAGCTGACCAACTCGGCCGCGGTGACGGTCAAATGCGGTATGCCGCGGCACGTTGCACTGTTTCGCGCCGCCAGACGGATCCGGTCGATACGAATTATGCTAATGCGAAAATAATAGTAACGCGAGCACGCGCTCCGGTCTGCGGTGTTAACGTTTCATCGAGTCACTGGCCGACGAGAGCGCGCGCGCGACCTTGTGGGTGTTTCCGATGTCTCGCGCGGGTCTGGCACGCCGAGGCCGCGCGGCAAACGTTAACGAAACGGGAAATGTTCTGTTCGATACGAGACGCAGTTCCGTTGCTCCTGAACCAGGTCCCACTGTTGCGCTCTAAACGTTGCGTCGACCGATTACAAGTGGAGGTAACTTCGAAAGAGCTTTCCGTTCTCTTCGACTTCAGCTCTACAATCGTACACATATTCGTAAACGAATCCAACGTCTGGGACGCTAGAAAAAAAAAATCTTTGATACATAATGTTAAAATTACAATATGGACCTATCCCGGATTCTGTTGACAACGCTTTGGGATAACGCCCTTATGCAAAATATTACGGTCAGAAAATAGATTAAGGAAAATGTAGAACCGATTAGTGTATTAAATATATTTCCATAGATAGATGAAAAATTAAAAATAGACTTATGAATTATTTATACGAAAACGACTCGATGGCTTCATAGCGATATGGCTTAGTAAAAGATAGAGGAGACGGACTTGCGAGAGACGCTAGCTCGTAACAAAGGTGCCGTGGAGTTGAAATTGCTTGCATTAATTTTTAGACCACTTCATCGTAGAAACAAAAATGATTAAATATTTGAATAACAATCATTCAAATAATTGTTAAATAACTTATAAGAGATAGTAGTTTTTGTTTATGGAGAGGCTTGAACATAAAAAATGTTTGCTACCATGTGGTAAACAAGCTTTTACGTATTTTTAGTTAAGATATAGTGTTTTAGCTGAAGACATATAAACCGAGAATAAAATGCATTATAATTTTTTTCACGCTACTAAGAATTTTAAACGTTCACAAAAGACAAAAGTTGTGTTATTATAATTGTAAAATACTTGTGAAAGAAGTTGGAGTAGGTTTATTATATTCGTAATTAAAAACACGCAAGTCGTTTAACGTATTAATTTGGATAGTTTGTATTTGATTTTTTTCTACACGCGACGTTCACGTTTACTATCCTACAATGCGCTGGCGAGAACATTCCAATATTTTAGGAATCGATTTATTTTCGAAGTGTACAACAGTCGCTGAAGAAATCAATTTCCGCGAAAACTTAAAAACAAGAATCCAACGAGCTTCTATGAGGTCACGGTGATAAATGTGACTTAACGACGTGACGCGTAAAAGTTGCCACGTGCATAACGTGAGATCGTGTAACGCGTATTCCGAGTATCTGCGCGGACGTCACACACGTATTAGTGTCTACGTTTTATACTTTCAGCGCGTATTTCATCCCGGTTAAAACAGCTATTTCAACCGAATCTCACGTTATTGTACGTTTATGTGCGCGAACAGTTGTAGTATGACAAATCACTCACTAAAATGTTTATGAACCGCTGTTGTTATGAAATATGTAGCAACTATGATGCTGCGCAGTAAAAGTCATCCCTAAACACTGTATAATTATCGATGCGGAAAACTGTAACAATGATACATCCGATTTAATCGTATTTTTCGTAAAGCTTTTAGAGTTTATCAATTATTGTACAACTGCAAATGGTTACGGAGGTACGCCGTTGACGGCGGGAAAGGATAAATCGTCAACAGTTTCTTTATAAGCAAATATTTTTGGATGTCAGGTTCACAGGTCTACGTCGAAGATGACTTTATAAATATGGAGTGTTAATTTAAAATGTCATGAAAAATATTGGTTGTAGTAATATGCACTCATAAGTCATCACTCATCGCTAACAAAACATGGCGTTAAGCGCATTTTGCCAAGTACTATTGCAACGATACATTGTACATCGATACTATTTATGAATCTTAAAGAAACTAATGAATTTAAATTTTTATAACGGTAAACGGATTAATAAATTATTTATTTTTTATTTTTTCATCCGAGTGTGATCGATTAATAATTATTTATAACATTTAAATTTTCATAATTTGAACCACGGTGACTACAGTTTATTTTATATTTGCATTGTATGCTACAGTAGAGTACATTGGTACGATTTACGAATACATTTAAATTAAATTTACATAATATATAAATCTAAACATGACCACGAATAATAATATTTGCTAATACTTTAAAATGAAAATTTTGTATTTTTAATACTTCAATTAAAATTATTTAACTATACATATAGATATATATATATATATATATATATATAACGTAACTAAAAATCGTAAAAAGGTTATTTCAATTATACAATATCATTCATTTATTCCATCGATTTAGTGTGAGCGTATGTGAATTTGAAAACTACTGTTACGTTTTTGTGTTACTTTTTGTACATTTATAAACACATACTTTTTGTAAGAAAGTGAAATGCACGTATGATGTAAAAATAAAGTATAATTTATCGAAGCGATGATTTATTAATTAGAGTTAAATTTTCAAGCAATTGTGCGATAGTAGTGGTAAAATAAGTAGTTGTGGTCTAAGCAATTTTACACCATTTATTGTGACGTTTAAGAACCTTATAGTTTTAATGGTATAATATTTGTTTCGGTTAAATAATAAATAATCGATTTCAATTATGAACGCGTCAAATTGTTTGCATACTTTCCACCATAAAAATAAAACGTTCGTAGATAATGATTTTTTTTTACATTTTAGTGGGATTTGTTGTACAGCAAAACCTTGATTATCCGTGGTAATGGAGGATAAGAGTTACATGGATAAATTAAAACCACAGTTAATCGAGTTGTTTTATTTCATTTTTTATTTACTGTTACATTTAATGTGGACTGTCTTACATAAATACATAGATATTATCATGTTTTAAAATTATCATTTTATTACAATTGCCAAATTTATGTTTGAAGTAATCCTAGCTAAAAATCTTAACAATCCAATGCCTGGCAACCCTTCCAAAATACCAAAAAGAAAGTGGTACCACGACCTACTTCTCTAATTTAACCTTATAACATTGACCGGAGTGTCGTCAGTGGGCGGCTTCTCCTTCATGTCTTCTGGCAGTAACCGTAATTATTAACACTTAAGCTTATCATACATAGTATAGTATAGATTGTTTAATTCTAATAAAATACAAACAAAAAAAAATTCACTTCTAATTTTTATTTGAATCATATCACTATGGAAGTCAGAATTGTATTGCTCGCAGAAGTTCAGAAGGATATCGACTACTTCCTATATTTATAATAAGGTCCACACATTTTTATTAAAATACTTAACCTTTGTATAATATACTGCTAATGTGCCGTATTTTTGGTACATATACATTTTCAGAAGAATGAGCACGTTCTATTGCCAACACAGATGATCGAAACACAGTCAATCGAGTTTCTACTTCATTTTCTTTTAATATCTCTTTTCTTAAGACTTTTCCGGCTTCCGAGGGATGGATAATACATACAAGTACAATATGAGTCGCACACGACCGTTCACTATTTGTGTCGAAAATTTCGAAGAACAACGAGAAAATGATTTATCGGTCATGATTTCTTTTACAAATAACAGTCCATTGTTCTTTAACGTAACAAACCGTATTGCAAGAGAGTACAATAATACAATGTAATAATATTATAACACTCCATTGAAATTTTAGTGGTGTTTTAACGTTAGAGATTCGATCGTATTCTAGGTAGGTACTGTAGATACCTGTAATATATATGTAGTATAATTAACTGCAGTTCTGAGAAATTATTTGTTTGATGGTATTTTAGAAAAAAATAAAAATAAAATAGCATTAATAATACAGAATAACTTAAGTTCATATAATTTATAAACAACGCTGGTTATTGTCTATAATTATATAATTAATTGTTCTTTTTGACGCAAATTAATAAATCGATAAGTTGGACGAAGGTAAGTTTAAAACAGTTTCATGCTTGTTTTGCTATAAACACTGTGCACGAGTTAGTGAGTTTATGTACAATTTTAAATTAACAAATAATTTGCATATTATATTAATTTTAATTTTAATTTTCTATAATGGAGCAGAAAAAAAAATTATCGTCAAAAAAATAACGGATACAACTTTTGTTCCACTAAAAAAAAAATAAATAAACATTATGACGTGTACAAGAGATACTATTTAGTGTTTTTTTTTCACAAAAAAATTTGTAAAGAGATAAAAACGTGATCGAATGATTAGAGTACACAGTTTTCTTGGAATCTAGGAACTGTTAAAGTAGGTTTATTCGTCAAACCTCTAATATAATATAGTTAATGTGTTATATTGATATAAGATAATATTCAACTAATTAGTATATTGGTTGACAAAAAAGTTAATATTTTAATTTCTTTTTCGGAATGTGATTACCTAACCTATTGAATGTTAATAAAAATCTACAAATAATTTTGAACAATAATCGTACTGCAATTTTCCTGCAATATCTGCGATTGTTTTCGATTGTTTTTTTTTATAAAGTTTGGTAACAACATTGTGTTACACGCAAAACGAGTTTCATCTCCTATAAAATTAAAGATCTATGTAAAAAAAATTGTGATCACTTATAATTCGGTTTTGTAAATTTAACGAATGTAGAAATAAAAACATTCGAAGCACGTGACTGCGATAAAACCAAACGAATCATAATCGGTTTTATTCTAATTTAAATGCTATAACGCGTTGGTATTATGTTATTATGGACGAATCGATAAAAAAATAAACGGTTAGTTACAGTTTATTTTCATTTATGTTTGTTCAAAGGATTTTTTCCTCATACCGATTATAATGGTCGTAAAATTTAGCATAGATCCTAATCCTAAATCCTAAATCCTAAATGTAACTATAACAATGTATACTAAAATTTCACATATGATATAATAAGTAGAACGATTTCTTAAAAAGTGTACAAAAATAACTCGTTAGATAGACAACTCATACGCACCATATTAGTAATATTGTTTAAAATACAACTTGTCATAAGTCAAAGACGAATGAATAGGTAATATTTGACGCGGTGCGGTATTAAAACGTTAATATATGGGGTGTTATTATATATTAATATATTGTTATTATATTTATTTGTCATTATTTATTTAAAAACATTGGTTTTAGAATTGTAACTGTCCGATTTCTCGTTAACGTTACGTCCATGCAAAGGGAACGAGAGTCATTGTCCAGAAATGGGTTCTAAGTATTCGATGATAAATTATTTTACATGAGTCCGTGAGCGATTAAAAAATTTGGTTTGGTTTGTTAGTAATGTCATGTATTATTATTATTATTAATTGTTCATTTTTGATTTACATATGAATTACATACTGATATCCAACAGTTTACTGATTACTAATCGCGTAAATATGAAAACTATTTCATTTATTACATGTCTATACAGTTACTAATAATAAATTTTCGGTATTTTACGTATGATAAGTAAATAGGTTTGAATTGCATTTTCTCACTCCTATAATAAGTTTGTGGGTTAAGATAAATCGTATGACCGCCGAAAATGGAGAAATTATTACTTTTCAAGTATATAATTTAACCTCTACGGTTTTAATTTAATGAATAATTGAAAATATAATATTTTAAGTATGCATAAATTTATAATTTTTAAATATTCTCAAATACAACTCATGATGTACAAATCTTAATTGCCTTATGTTAAGTAAATAGTAGATATGTAAATATATCGACATCCAGTTAAAGATATGAAATTACGCCATAGACGTATTATAAACATTAACATTATTGCATTGATAATAAAGTATTTGAAATCAATACTTTGTAACTAAATTATATTGATCTATTATAGGACATGGGAATAAAACAAAAGCGAGAGTACTCAAAAAACAGTAATAGATACAGCGTACGCAAGCGTAAGGATCGATTAATTTAATATTTATTGATCAGTTATAAAAAAAAAAAATAATAATAATAGTTGTCAGTGATAACGTAAATTTTTCACTCTTATATGACAATGTGAATTTTTCCATTTTTCCATACATTTTGAAATCAACAGTTTTCAATAGGAAGAATGTAAAAACTAATACATTATAGAAACGTATTATGTCAATATTCAGTTGGTACTTATAAATCATATTTATTTTATTTAATTGTACATATATTTGAACAAACAATAGAAAAAATTATACTTGAATTTTGGATTCAAAGTAAAACTAGCTCGTTTGAAATGTGTTTAAATTGAATAAAAAAATTATTAAAATTTTAAATATTTTATTTATTAACATAAAAAATCAAAATTAATGTATAATATATAGTAAAAATAAGTATAACAACTAAAACATTTGCATTTAAATATTATTCTTATAAAATGTTATCAGTGTACGTACTTATATAGCAATGTTTGACTGGGTTGAACAAAATGTTATTTAAAGGTTTGCTTTCAACGTTTGATCAAGTAGTATTCGTGGTGATGCGATCTTGCACGCGGACAAGGTACGGAAAATACGTCAACGATTTATTTTACTTATACGTTGGTAGGTCATAAATATCAGATGCTTAGACCAGGTTTTTCAATCACATTTATCCGTCGGATAACTCAAGTTATGCGTCAAATAAGAAAAAATTGATTATTATCGGTTTTTCAAAGTCGAGACAAACTCTATTCGACGGATAATATTACTGGTGTTACTTTTTGTATAAAATAAATCTTTTTGACAACTTATTATCATAATTTATTTATCATATTGTTTTAAATATTTAATTACCAACATTTTGTGTTGTTATCAATTTCACTGTACATTCAGTTTTATTTTAAAATTAATTTATTTCTAGAGGATGATAATTATTAAATAACTCAATGTTTACATTTTTAATGTCTTATGTATACCGTACACGAAATAATTAATCATATACTTGACCTATGAGTTTAGGCTGAGATTCAAATTTAGAAATAATATTCGTAATTTATTAGAATACATTGAATTTTCGGCAAACATTTCTGTTTGCCCTTCCAAGTTACTGCGTTTGATTTTTTATTTTCTAAAACGTAACGGTTTTAAAAAATATTATTATTTGATGTTTCGTGATCTCAAAAAATTTAAGAAACACTGACATACTTCATCATAATATTGTGTAGCAAATCTAACTTATTTTCGTTTAACAATTACAGTAGGTACATATTATGCATACCCACTTGACCTACGACAACACATCTAATGCAATGCATTAAAATACAGTACACGCTGTTTATATACTAATAATTGGATAATACTTTTGCAGATCTTACAAACATATCCATATTTTTCTATATTATTGATAGTTTTAGTATTTCGATACATGGAAATGGGCTACCGTTGATTAGGCTGGTGCTCTCTAGAGCCTGTAAATATTGGGAGTCCCAGACGTTCCCCTTTCCCGGCAGTTCCACGACCGTTTATTATACACAAATACGCAAAACGAATATTTATGGAGTGTTCTGTACACTAGAAGTATTTAATATTTTAAAAACTTACGTTCCACTATATTATTATAAATAAATAGTAAACGCATTATTAACTTGCTGTCGCAATGATAAAGTTTAAAATTACGAAGAATGATTAAAATGTAAATTTATATGAGTGTATATAATATGGATACCGAGAAACATCGAAAACTAAAAATGTCATAAATCTTTTAGTTGTAAAATGTTCCCGAAAAATAGGCGTGAAAATCTTTTAACTCAACGCCGAGTACATTCGAAACGACGTTATTATAAGCGACAGGCGACAAGTAACAATGTTAGTAAATTTAAAATTATATATATATTAAAAAAAAAAAAAAAAAAACGTTACCGAAACACGCGTATAGTTTGACTCTGCATATTCACAATAATAAACGATATTGGGCACTGATGTATTTTTGGAATAAACGTAACATGGTGTTTACTTTAATACAAGTGATTTTGTCTTTAACAAACAAAACTATTAATGTATTCTTCACGCAAGGCAATTAGTAAAAAAGTTTTTTACTTTGAAATGGTGAATTCGTATTCCCGTTTGAATAAGATTACTGAATACTTAAATATTTTCAATATATTATGAAAAATGTTCTATAAATAAGAAAATAAAAAATACATAACATCATGATCGGATAGAAATCTGATCAAAGCATATTTTAACATATAAAGTACGTGGCACTAGTGCCACCCAGTGATAACTGAATGTTATCCAGTGGTGGATGACCGTATCATTGACCAACACATAATCGCAAAGACCATCTAGACAGAAGTTGATTTTTCCCTCTATGTTCCTCTGGTAGACAATTTTGTTAAAGATCCACTGAAAATTTCTTAAAATATGCTTTGAATCTTATCGAATCTGAATATAAAGGCAATTCATAATTTTATTGTTTACAGAAAATATGGAATTTGTGTTACAAAAATGAATTATTAATGGATTAAGTAAAATTCACAATGCGTACATGTAGTATTTAGGTTACTGTTAGATTAATGGCCACAGCTGCAGTGATTTTTATTTGTATAGAAAAAAAATATTATGATTAATGGATATAATTTTATTGGTGCAAATTTAATGCATCGCGTACCTAACAACGTTCGTGTAATAAATCAGTCAATGTCTGTATATGATTATGGAATCAACTGCAACATTACTTCGCGAATTTAGTCGATAGTAATGGATTCGTCCGAATAACGACCAAGTGTAATTTTTTGTAGACAATCAGACGAGCTGGATACCAATAATTCAAAATGACTTCAAATTGAACTCACAGCACACGTGCCAAAGATGGCCATTTATCAAAAAATTATATTATTTTTACGATTTCAGTAATGTTCTTCTCGTGTACAGCTTAAATTGTAAATAATTCATAATTTAAATTAAAACAAAATATAAATATAATAAAATAAATAAACGGATAAAATAACAAAAACAAAACAACCATTAAATATACTATGTATACATAATATAGTCACAAACTATATTATAGGTTCAGGGTCAGCAAGTAATTTCTATTGGAGTCCCTAACAGTGGCGGTTTTGGGATTCAATTTTGACTGAGGCGACTAAATATTAACATACATATATACAACAATTATAAAAATATACATATATATATATAATAAAAACACAAACTTATAATACATTAAACAAATTGACATGTTGAAAAGATTAGCCAGTAGGTAGTTACTATAAATCACTACTGCCCACTGTTGCCTAGAATGTACCACGTAGAGGTTCTTTCCGTACATTCCTACTCCTTGATACTGTACAATGTACACATATATATATATATATATATATTTATTGTTTACACTCTACATATTTACAAATATACATGTTTTACACGGACTACATATTTACATTTTTGCTACAACTTAACTGAAAAATTAGTTTGAATAATTTTTTAACTGTACATTTTAAGATCTTATGATTTATATATAAGATCAATATTTCTAGTTTTTTTATTTGCATAAATATTTATAATTTCATCGTAAAATGCATCTTTGTTTTTTAGTTGTTCGATTAATTCTTTTTCGATAGAAATTATTGAAAGAGAATTCAATCTTTCTTGAGAAATAGTATTACGCAGGTATGTCTTAATTCTTTTTAAACAGGAAAAACTTCTCTCGACTGAAACGCTAGTAGAGGGTAATGTCAGTATTAAACAAAAAAGGTTATATGCTTCAGGTAAAACTGTTTTTAAACCTTCAAGCTCAAAAATTTTCACTAGATCATAAATATGATTTAGATTTTGATAATTGGTATCACTATATAACACTTCTAACTCCGTTTTCAATTTTTTTAAATCAAGAAATATGTTAGAATACGTTAGTCCTAAGTTTTTAAAAGCGTCATCGGGAAAATTGTTACAATAATACTTAAACTTTGTGACATCTGCTAACTGTAAAAATATTAATTTATTTGAATTTTGAAATCGTGTTTTAATCTGCATTAAAACATTATCAATTATTTCGAAAAATAATATTTTATAACTGATTTTGGTATTAGAAGAATTTCTTGTAGATTTAGATAGTTGGGTTAAAGTGACTGCGTTATCAAATAATTTTAAGAACTCAATGTCATTTCTCTTCTTTTCAATTAAATCACAAATACTGTCAATTTTTCGGAGACAATACTCCATGTCAAATGACTTATTTTGCAAAGTATTAAATAAAATGTCAGTAAGAAGAAAAATGCTGTTAAATATTTGACCTAAGAAGGCGAAATCAAAATCTTTCAAATTTTTTAAATGTCCTGATGCACCACAAATAGATTCGGACGATGCATTGGAATCATTTATAATGACTTCAAAAACATTTTGGAATTCCTTCCACTTATCAACAACCAAGTTTATATTTTTAGAGCGGGAAGACCATCTTGTTTGTACAAACTGTGGTACACGTTTACCTATTATAGTATCAACAACGTTTGATCTAGATGTCGAATCATGAAAATAAGCTGATATACCAGTCATGTTGGCAAAGAAAATACGACATTTAGTGTTTGCACTACAACCATGTTGTAAAACTAAGTTCAAGCGATGAGCTAAACAATAGGTGAATAAAGCCATGGGTGCAACCTCTTTTATTTTAGCCTGAACTCCATTTAAACTACCAGCCATCACACTTGCGCCATCATAACACTGGCCAATTAATTTAGTTTTAAAGTCAAATTTATGTAATACACTATTCATTAAATTAAAGAGGCCTTCAGCAGTGCGGTCTTCACTAACGTTAAAAAAACCAAGAAAACGTTCAACCAATTTGGATTCATCCGTTACATACCTTAAGATAATTGAACATTGAGTTCTTTGAGTAATATCGGTAGTATCATCTACTTGAACAGAATAACATTTACATTTTTTTATTTCATTTACCACACAATTCGATAGATAATCGGAAATGCATAAAATTATATCATTTTGAATTGTATTTGATACACCAGAAAACAAAGGTTTTATAGTTTTATAATGGTTTTATATTTCAAGGGAACTTCTATTTAGAAACATATCAAACAACTCTCGAAAATTACCTTTACTTAAATAGTTTATGCTTTCATCGTGTCCGCGAAATGATAATTCTTGTTTTTCCAAAAACAACACGATATCAATTAAACTTTCCATAAACAGCCGATTTAGCCTTATATTTTCATTAAATTTTTTTTTAAATAACGCGGAATGCTCATTGATAGCATCTATAATAGTAACACTATTGTTTTCTAAACGTTTAATTCCCAAGTAGCTGTGAATATGTTCTTTTGATGACTCGTGAAATTTTACACTACGGGACAAGTTTTTAAAATCACGATAACCAACTGTCAACCAGACAGATTTTGATTGACCTAACAATATACACGGCCAACAAAATAACGCTTGTTTGTAATAGCTTCCACAAAGCCAAGAATGCAAATCATACCACGCAGGATTAAACAGTCGACTAAATACTTTGCCACCTTTTTTGTCAAGTGATTGGCATGACAAAAAAGGAGTTGGCTTGCCTTTTCTAATCAAATCATTTTTATGAATATTATTCCAACGCCTAAAAGGCGTTTCAAGTAATATCACTACTGGATCATTTATAGGATCCATAGTTTCAGAATGTGATACAGTGACAATTATTCACGTGTACTATAAAGTAGTATACAACAACAATATAATTTCGCTAATCGCTATAGCTTTGCGTACAAGAATCAAGAACCAATAAGACATATTAAATTAACAACGCACACGAATAGGAAACACAGAGTACAGTAGTCTACAGTGGTCTACAATTACGAGATAAAAGTGATTAGTAGAATAGGTAGTAGAGATAGCAGATAGACGACAATACAACATAGAGTAATACTCTATGCAATACAAGCACAGACTATGATTAAACAATTCGATACGAATAGAAGATAACTGCAGTGTTGTAATTGTACGTCGTTTAGCTGATTTTTACGCAGTGTCACCAACACTGATGATAATTCAATAATTATTGTGTACTTTTTCGGCCGAGCCAATGTTTACATGCCGCCTCAATCGTCGCCTATGAAGTGCATGTGCTATGCGTACGGCGCGTGTGCGTGCGGGATTGTATTATTCAGTAATATTAAATACAACTACACGTAAGAGGCACCGTCAGCGGTCGCTCTTACGGGTACGGTTGGAAGATTACGAGACCACAGTCGACACCGGGCAACAAAATCGCGTATAATTTTAGCCTGAAACAACCTGTGCCCCGTGCTCCGCGTAGTCCTTACACCCGTATAAACTGATACCATATTATCAATTACTATTAACTACAGAATGATGTTTGTATTAAAATCTAATATTCTGTTTTGACATTTTTCTATGACAAAATTCAGAACATTAATAATATATTATACAAATGAAAAAAATATATACTATGTCTAATTTGTTTAAAAAACATATTCCTCTTACTAAATTTTTAAGTGAGGCACCGCCTCACTTGCCTCACCCCCAAAACCGCCACTGGTCCCTAAAGATTAAAATAATAAATCGATGAGGTCCAGTGAACAAATTTCACTCTAGTATAATAATTTCTAGTATATGCTTTTACAGTAAATAAATAATAACATGTACAATGTGTTGGCGAAATCCAAAGTTTTGCTTTTCGCGGTCCGGATCCGGACCGAGGTCCGCCAGTTGCGACCTTTATAGGTAGTAATGAAAGATCGGTAACTTGGTCAAATGTTGTGTTGTAGCCAATTTACTTGCTAAGTCATTCTTGGTGAATCGTATTGAACTCTATGGTACAGATGAGTAATTTTATTAATAAGAAATGAAGAAAATATACAATGACATTTCGAAAGCCTTAAACTAGCTTTTAGACAAATTGTATACAAAGCTGTACACCCTATACATGGATACATTTCTCTGAAAAAAAGGTTTTCATTGTTCGTAATTTGTGCGCAAATGAGTTGTAAAAAAAGATAAATGTGCGTAAATGCCGAATATCGAGGATATTTATACATATAATAATTTAATCATAATATTATCGGCACAGCAATGCGGATAAACAATGTACGCAGTACATTTCGATGTTTATGGATTTTCAATTGGTGTTTTAACTATCCACCTGATGACTATACATGGTAACACACGGCAATAATTTACGTTTGAGCGTGCACGGAACGTTAATCGGAGTGAAAATTCCAATGAGAAATTCTGTTAAATTGACAAGTTTTATCGAATATATATACAAAGTGAATCATAATAATTGCCACATCGTCGTGATTACGACTATGATTTACGTACATACCGACAATAAAACATTAATGGACAGTGTAATGAAACAAATCGCACGTCGGCAGTTATTATCGGCAAAGCCGCGGCGGTATCGCACACATTCTATCGGGCGTTCGCATCGACGCTAAAATCATATTTGCTTTCATGCCCGATCCGGAGTAATATAATGTAAAACCGACAGACGTGTTCAGCGGTTTATAGTGAAATGTTCGTTTTTTCCAACGGCGGACCGCCGAGTTCGTGATGTGAACGCATTTGACGTGAAACATGCGTACCGACCAAAAACCAACGTGTACAGGTGTACCCCAGTCGTTTGACGGAAAACAAAGCGTCATATTGTAATTTCATGTGCAATAAGCATATTTAAGCGTAATATAAGCGCATACGATGGATGGAGAGGTCCACTGGATGCATTTTTCATTAATCGTATTAAAACAAAAAACCCAAATAAAATGTGATGATAATGAAATTTTTGCCGATTTATGATGTAGATTTTTGTTTTGATGCGGTTGTACAAAAAACAATACTTATTTTGAATACGTACAGTACTAAAATCAAAATATTACTATTTTCTAATATTAGTACCTATTCTTATGATGGAATTAAAAAAATTGTTTCGATATAATTATCATTGCTCCCAAAAAAAATATATTCTAAGCATATGTTATCGGGTGGATTAGTTTATTTTTTTAAAAATGTTTGATACGGTAGTAGAACCTGATTTCATAATAATGTAGATTGAACTTTTAACTGAACATTTTAAGTGCCTATAATCTACACCAATCTTAGTAAAACATTTTGAAAATTATTAAATTTCTAAAAAATATTAGTATAAACTGTCGTGTATTGATTAATAGGATATTGCCAAAAAAAATACTTTGTGGTGCTGAGTTCGAAATTCGATTTCGGTTTAAACTTTTTGTAATTTTTTCTCTGTTTCCCTCAATTATTCGGAGAGTAGTTTAGTAATTCAAAAAATGACTTCCTACTTTAAGTAAAGAACCAACTAGACACCATTTTTCATTGGAGATCTCCTATGATTGTGATAATAGGAGCAATTCTTACGGCTAAAATCGTGCGGTATGAACAGAAAAAAAGAAAAAGAAATAGAAACAAACATCATGCTAAAACCAATCCATTCCTCGTTTGATTCAAAATCGAAAATAATATAATGCTATAACATTTAGGTTGAACAAAATGATTGTTATCTATATTTATGATTCTTGTTTTGATGACTATTATAGATTCTACGAAACTACACATTGTCACGGGCCAAGGGGAAGGGAGGATCCAATAATCCCCCTCCTTCAAAAAAAATCGTAAAAATATGTTGTGTACACCGAATACCGCGTTTACTAGACAACATCACGAAAAAAAAAAAATAAAAACTCAAACACATCCGGTTTTAAAGATATGGAACGGTGCATATTTTCGTTAAGACATCAACCCTCGTCATTCCGTGTGCTCGATGCGGGTATAAATGAGATCATCGGAAGGAATTCGGACGGATGTGATTTTTCCGGTAATGTTACTCCACATACATATTTCACACACACACACACACACACACACACACACACACACACACACACACACACACACACACACACACACACACACACACACATACACGTCTGCGCGTGCTTCGATGAAGTGTCATCAAAAGTCTATAATATAGGCAATGTACTATGTACGTATGAATTCAAGGCTGGGCATGCTTATGGTATTTTTCAGCTGACTTGGGTTACCTAATATTTTTTCAAATAAAAAAACACAATATCAAGTCGGTGAATAAACGTCAATCCAACAAATTAATTGTATGTTTGAATTCCCTATTGATTTGTTTTTGGAACTTAAATTACGATTCTTCACCAAATATACGTAAATAGCACATGTTATTTTATTGTTCATAGCATATTTATTGAATATCTACATATATTGATACATGCATGTAGACTATTAGGTATAATTTACTTATTTTTTCATTATACAACGCAGTGTTAAGTGAATAAGTGTTAAGTTAAATTAATAGTGACTGATAATGGTATGCGTATATAATATTATATTACAATTAAATTAAATTCAACTTTTTAATCTTGACTTTGACTGTTTAGCTCGTTGATTACGGACCTTGCATCGAAGTCTTTGTGATGTGATCACGCTAGGTTATATTATATTTTAGGGCTTTAGCGAACAGGGACGAATAGGTCACTTGTCGTAGGACACTTGCTTTTGAAAGAGTTTTAACTTGGAATTTTAGGTAATAATATAACTAAAAAGTTGTATTCAAAAATATTACTAGGTACTAGTTATACCTATATTGTGAATTGAAATATTATTATGATTAACCAAGCATACAAATTGAAATTGAAGAACATATTCATTGAGTTTAACAACAAAACCAACAATTTATCATTTATCAATTATAGGTATTTATATATTTATAATAGAAGTAGTATTAGATTTAATTAATATATTTAATTAAGATCAAGCTTAAATTGTTAAATGAATTAAGTGAATCCTCTAAATATCAGGTATTGCCGGTCCCAGAAAATTGGTCTGCTATTTAGAAGCACTCGCTATTTTGAGGTGTCCGCTATTTCGAGAGAGCTTTTTCATTTGTATTAAATTTGAACTATAAATCATATTAGAGCATAAATTGGAATTATTTTATCTTACTTAAGTTAAACACATACATCTTAAAAATTAACATTTGTGAAAAAAGTCATAATTGTCCGTTATTCAGAGTGTCCCGTATTTAGAAATTTTCTTATAGAAAAGTTATAATGCAATAACTACAATAACTGGTTTATAATATTGATAATTGTTCACGAAGAAAATATTTAAATTTGCATCTGCAATGATGCAGAATTTATTGTAAAAGTTAATGGCAATCATTCCAAAGTCTTGATAGCGGATTCTACAGTTTTCTGCAGGATATAGCGGACAATTTTTAATACGTTCCTTCGGTGTCCTCTACAGAAAGTAAGAGAAAGATTTTACAAGCGTGTTACGAGATGTACTTGTGAGAGATGGTTGCGCAACGGTGGTGAAATGGTCGGGTTGCAGTGACCTAGACGCGGATAACCAACGGTGAAAGTACGGGCGGGCGGGTGTATGCGCGGATGAATCATTCGCACGTATGCGGTACGGGAAACTCCTGACCTTGCACCTACATTCGTGGATTTACATATTATATTTATAATAAGAAGACCGTGACATAGTCGTTGACATGAGACCCGATATTCACTGGCGAAAGCAATATATAATCATTATAAAATACCTGTACTGGAAAATGTTATGATACTTTCAGCGACGTAATATAATATATTCATAAGATATTATATAATAACCATTGATTATAACGTCAAAACCGGTCTTGTAGTCGCCGTCTGAGGCAGTGACTCATATTGGGATGATAGAAAGTGCTTGGTGGAGGGGAGGTCAATTTTTTTAAATAAGCACTCCCTACCCGCATTATCTATAGAGTCTAGTCGAATCGTTTAGACAGTTCAAAATTGTATACTCGTATAAACCGTAATTTGTACATTTGTGGCAATGTTTACTTTTTATTTTACACTTATGTTGTTGTCAAAATATTATTTTATTCATGTTTTGTATTGCGTTTTGGTAAATTTTGTTAAAATTTAAACTCGTTGAACATTAAATGTAATTAACCATAGCAAAGTAATAACAAAATTATGAGGTTCATTTAAAATTGTTATTTTTGTGTCAAAAAGTTGTACTTTTCTAATTTCCATTTCAACACTCCTACCGATAATTTCAATTTTTCTGATTGTATATTTGTGCGGGTCTTCTTTCAATTTGATGGGCCGTCTTTAGAGGAAACTAGTACGACCAATGTACCAGAGCTATTCCATCGACATTATATCTTGTAGTATTACATATCAGTACGTTACATGCTTTTATTCGTGAAGTTGTAAATATATATTATTAGGCGTCCAAAGTGAAACTTATTTAAAATTTAAAACCATTGAAATAACTCATTTAACGAGTATCGAAAAGAACAAGAAAAATAAATTTAAATGCATTGGTAATGCAAACATGGACAGATCAAGAACAAAACGAAGTATTAATAATAAAAAACATTTGAAAACCTTGTGATCGCGGTTTTGGAGATTCTATTGAGTTGTTTTACACATGTACCGAGAAAAATATTATTATTAATGAAAAAAAAAAAAAAAAAGAATTTAGTTTTTTATTTGCACAACATCACCAGTTTTATTGAGTTAAAATTGTCATAAGGACAACATCGGTATTTTGTGGAGCACAGCCAACATTTTTCGCAGTCGAAAGGCTAAAATGGACGGGCAATGTTTTAGAACGCGATCGTGTTACAGGTTTAATTCGTATAAAAAAGTTTTAACGGATGCAATTGTGTTGTGCACAACGTCATCTCTGCAGTACCGTGCCACCGGACTCCGAGTCTGTACAAATCTTTGGCCGACCTGACGCATAATTGCTACACGATCATTATGCTATCATGACAGTAATATTGTTTTCGTTTGCTCGGACGAAAAGGTTTCGAGCGCGGCGATGAGGGGTCGGGCGACGGCGGCAAAAAAATTGAACACAAATACGTAAACGTCGGTGGCCGTTCGACCACACACGCAAAACGTATACGCACCACAATGTCTCCGATATGCAAATAATATTCAATAATAATAGCACGAGTCTATACAACACGTGTCTATACATACACACACACAAGGTATATATTAATATTTTATTGTTGTTATTATTGTTTTTGGATGGATTTTTATGAGAAATGCTTAACGATTATTTTTTTTTCTTCTCGCGCTTCGTCCGTTCGTACTACGCGTGCCGCGGTATTCCGATATAGTTGTACATTAGTATTATAATAATATAACCGTATAAGTCGGCGAAAACCCGTATAGAGTGCGAGATCTGCGAATTTGCGTTTTTTTTTTTTCTGTTCTTTTGATAATATTTTTATCTTATTGTTATTATTACGTAATTATTGAAACTGGGATTCATTTTTAATTGTTTTCGATTTGCAGAATGTACATTTTGCACGGTTCCGCCATCGCATTTTTAAACTAGTTAACTAGGTGATACAAATGTCACTCAGTAAAAATATTTTATCATCTAGTTAATAATGTTTTGAAAGACTGGACAATACACAATTAATTGTCAAATGAAGATTTTTTTATTTTTTTAAATTTTATAAAAAAAAATAATTAGGAGTAATATAATATTACATTATAATAGCAAAACATTCGTAAACACTTAATTATTGATATGTATTTAAATATTTGCCAATCAAAGATGATTATCAACCTTCAAATTGTACAATAATTATAATACATTTGGCTTGCCTATTCATTAATTCGAATAATTATAATGGGTTGATAAAAGGTACCTACCGTTGTGTTGTTTAAGACTGGGATGATTCTATACATTAGCATTATACCCATGAAAACATTTCGCTGCAGAATATACGATATTAACACGCTGCAGTTCGAAAACAAAGTTAGACTAGTTAAAATTATAAAAAATTTAATAAATAAATTAGTAAAATTTAATTATAAATAAATCATTTATAGTAGTAACTTTTTCAACCAACCATCAATACTTATCTAAAAATCATAAATTGACCTAAAAAATGAGTGTTAAATAAATCATTCTATAAACATATGTACTTAAATATATAAAAAGATTTGTGTGTGTGTGTGTGTGTGTGTGTGTGTGTGTGTGAGTGTGTGATAGTGTGTTAATCGAGTAAATAATAATATTGGTTTAGCTTTGTTAGTGTTCTAATGTGCGTCGTCGTCAAATGAACTGATTGGCCCCATTTTACAAACCGTGTAAAATATAATTACGCGACAAAATTATTATAACAGTACACTGCAAACCATCGGAAAAATGATTGCGTCCATTACATCTGTAAATATTCCGTGTATACTGCGTATTACCTATATAATATATATAATTATTCAATTAAAATATCACTCATTTATTGACTGATTAGTGTACAGTCAAAACTAGTACACCGATTCTTTTAAAATTTTAAGGGAACATACATATTACAATGCATTGGCGCACCAAGAAAGTATTGCTTTGATTTTTGCATTTTAAGTATATAAAACATTTTGGGATCTAGACGTTTCATTTTGACTCTTTGGTTACATAGGAAATATTTTGATTTTAATAACTATCGACAGGGGTAAATGACAATTAATGTAAATATTATAACGTTATTATAAATATAAACATCATCAGAATGTATGACAATATTCTTTATTACGATGTAGCTTTGTTCATAAAAATATAAATTGTTCTTATTTAAAATAGTATATTTATAGATAGTTATGATTCTAACCAGACGTTCTTGTTTAATAAAGACAGCATATTTGTTGTTGAAAACATACCCTATTGTCTTAAGAAATGTGTTCAAGCAGGCATGTATACTAGGTGGGCTTTAGGGGTACATCCCTCCCCAGAAATTCAAGAAAATTATTAAGTATGTTTTTATACAGTAAAAGTGATTTATAGATTATGTAAATATGAAAATGTACAACTTAAAATCTCCCTCCAAAATATATTTTGCTTATGTTCCAGAGCTCAAGGACATCAAAATATACTGGATTTAAAAGTTGTACTTTTCAAATTAGAAAATTTATTGTTTTCAATAGTCAATAGTTACCTCAATTATATTCATGTTCATTTATATTTTTATCAATGAAAACCGGTTATAAATTATTATATAAACCATTTGTCTAAATATTTTAAAGTTGATTGTCATTTAAATTTTGTCCAGCTTAAAAGAATGCAAAAATAATAAATGAAAATCAGGGTTTTTTGATTTGATATTGTATTTAATTTGCCTCTTATTGTAAAATTACTATAGTTATCAAATCTCCAACTGTTTTGTAACCGTTTTTTAAGAGGTAACTTGTATAAATGGTTACATCAATTTGTAGTTTTCAATTATATTTTAACTAACGTTTATTATTTAAAATTTCTAAAAATTGTGATACCTATATTTATTTATTTATCCACCATATATTAGACGTTGTCTCGATATATTTACTTTCTTTTAGTACATCTTTATTTTTTTAGCACAACTACTTATTATTGTTTTAAAGAACTCCTCTAATCTTATTATAAATAGAAATAATAAATACATTCATCGGTATAATCTTAAAAAACCTAACCTAACCTTTTTAAAATAGTGTTTTTAAGATTAAAACACGAAAACAGGAAACAACTTAAAAGTCGAAACGGTAATTATAATATAATGTACATTTTCAATCAATGGTTAAACAATACAACATGTAAATGAAATATAACTACTGAGTTCTAAAATCATAATTTTTTTTTTTTTTTACAATTTGTACTTGCGCGTTATACAATAAGTAAATTTGATGATTTTTTAAATGACGGTAAGGGAAATCACCAATTGTCGCTATCCTGTGGACAGTTTTTAAGGCACTTGAGTGCAGTGTTATTAAGGAATGCGTTCCTAAAGGAACGATTCCTGGGATTGATTCCATTTTAGAGGAACGAAGGAATTCATTAATTCCATTATTTTTTAAAGGAATAGGAACGTGAATTAATTCCTTATTTTTAAGAATAGGAACGTAGTAAATATTATAATTCTTTTGTTCTTTTCAGAAATGTTTTAAAAAATATTTTGTGAGAAAAATTTTGTTTACTTTTCTAATTTTTAATCTATAATATATTAGTATTTAGACGACTGATAAGTGATAACGAAATACTCAATTATCAGAACGGACGCAAGCCCGGTATTTTTTTTTGTCTATTTATAGATCCCGTATATTACGTTATAGTGTTATACGTACATTAGTATTTATACTCAATGTTTATACGTGTAATTTTTTATACAAAGTGTCTTTGGGGTTTTTTTCAAAACACCAAACCAAACCAGATGGAATTGTATGTATGACGCGATGCTCCAAATCAAAATGCTCACATCTAACCATGATGGTATTAACAAAATCAATAGGATTTTGGACTTCTGTGAAATATTACAATTCACTGTTCAAGAGATGACTCTTCTTCAAGAATATTGTGATGTAATGGAACCCTTGGCAAATACTTTAGATTTTTTGCAAAGTGAAAAAGGAATGTTTATGGGTTATTTATTACCAACACTATATGCACTGAAGATAAAATTGACTGAATTAGAGAAAAAAAATTTAATTTTTTGTAGTGAACTATTAAATACCATTAAAAAATCAGTAGAGAAAAGATTTGAGCCAATTTGGGAGAAGAAAGATTTTGTATTGGCAGCATGCACGATGCCTCGATTCAAGCTAAATTGGTTACAAGGTCCTGACAAAATTAAAGATGGGGAATGGTTAAGGTCGGTATTTGAAACTGAAAAATCAGTACAAGTGGCACAGAATACAACTTTAGAAGATGAAAGTTAGTTCAACAATCAAAAAAAAGATTTCTTTTGCCTTCCAGTTTCAAAAAAAAATATATACTATAAATGAAATGGAGAATTATTTAAACAGTGAAAGTCAAGAAATATCATCATTATTTATGTATCCTATAGTTTTAAAGTTATTCCTGGAATACAACACTCCACTACCATCAAGTGCACCTGTAGAAAGACTTTTTTCAACTGGTTCTATAGTGATGACTGTTAAACGATTCAAATTAAGTGATGATCTGTTTGAACAACTTGTACTTTTAAAACAAAATAAGGTATACACCTGAAATTAGATAATAGATATTGATATATTGAATTGTGTTATTACTTATTTATCATAATAAACTATAAAGTATATTGAAATTTGCATTAATTAGTATATATGTAATAAAAAAAATGAATGTTAGGGTTTTAAGTACATTTTAGGTATACAAGTAATGTATATAATATATATTTACTTTTTGAGAAATATTTGAAATCATATTTTGTACACATTAATTGTACTTAAAATTAAAATATGTAGGATAAATATTGAAATAATTGTATAAAGTATTAATGTAAACCAATGTAAGAACCAGATACTTTTTTAGAGGAACAAGAAAAAGAACGAGTTCCTTTTTTTATAGGAATGAGGAATTGAACCATTTCCTTTTAATATTAAATGAACGAGGAACTGAACGAATTCTTATTTATGCTAGAGGAACGAGGAATTGAACGAGTTCCTATATAAAAGTAACTTTAACAACACTGCTTTGGTGTGTTACCTAGAATTTAAATCATTATTTATCTTCTTCTTCTCTTGGTTTGGGCCTTGAAGACCTTGTCGCTAAATACAAATCTTGCTATCTGTTCCTGTATTCTGCAGCTTCTTTCCATCTTATTCCTGGTACTATCATTTTTATATACTTTTTCACACAGTCTTCTCACCTCAATCTGGATCACCCTAGATCTCCCTAAAGGTCTTCTCTCTATAGACTCTTCCTGTATCACCTGTCTAACTGAGATCCTTGTATTATACTCCCGCATGAATCTTATTTTTGTGATCTTATCTATATCAGGTCGCTGAAATTGCATTTGGAGTTCATAATTATGCAATTTTTCTCGTTATTTGTATGACTACTAAGGACCGATCTTTATATTTTTCATAAAACATTTGTATTAAATATCCCTAGTATCTTTTCTTCGGCTTTTCTCAATGCCCATGTCTCAAAACCGTATAGGGAAATAGGTCGTAATTATGTCATAGATATTCTTATTTTTACATTTTTCGAAAGAGTCCTAGATTTTAGTATTTTATTTTCTAATCTGTAGTACCCCTTATTAGCTAGATGTATTCTCGATAACATCTCTACCTTAATTTCATTATCTTAAGTAATAATCGATGTTATAATCGTTATTTATAACATTATTATTTATACCAAAAAATGTTTCTATAAACTAATAATAATGTACAGCATTCGGAGTTAGGATTTTGAAGTATTTTATTTTATTTTTTTTGGTTTAGCAAGGAAAAAAGCTTTTGCATTAAACGATATTATAGTTCCTCAACTAGATTAAATGTTTATTCAGAAATTATTCACTTGTTTGGAAAAAGTTCTAATTTTTATCTACACATTAAAAAATGTATGGTTCGATTGTAATGTTTGTTGAGTTTGCGATTCCTCAATAACATTATGAAAGTAATATCAATTAACATCTGCTTTAATTAATCAATAAGAATTAAATTATTTTTTTTTAAAATTATTTTTGTATTTTTGAGGCACATATTGTATTTTAGATTTTTTTGAATGTAATCAGTTATTTATTTTCATGTTTATCTAGTATTAAATCGTTTTCTCGTTGAGCCATGAAGCAGGTACGTATATAAATATTTCACTTTGGTTAAAGTAATAGTATAGGTATGATTTACTCTGTTTGCAATTGTAAGGTATAAGAAATAATTTCGCTGATTTTATAAAGTTGAAATTAGGACTTAGAAGTAAATGTTCTGTATTTTGTAATAAATCGCTGATTTTGACATATTTACTTAAATGCATTGTATAACATTAATTTAGTAAAATTTGTGTTTAACTTCTGATTGTACATAGTAACACTTATATAAAAATTAGATAAAAAAACACACATCGTTTTATATTGCTAATTTATTTTTCGAGATTTGTTTTGTTAGGAAATAAAAATACTTTTTCAGTGATATTGAGAGGGAAAAATTCTAATATTTCGTTAAAATTTGCATAAATTAATCAGTCTAAAGTATTGGAAAATATTTCTCAAACTTCAACTAATGATGAAACAAACTATATATTACAAGTGTTTCACAATATTATAATTTAGCTATGATGGTGTGCATGAGCAGTGTATAGTAAACACGACAAAATTTTAATAAAATTAGTCTACTGTTTCATTAAATTTAATTGTAACATTGCACCTTGATATTATAATATTATAATAATCATACAATTGTCAGTGTTGGTCATCTGTGCAAACTATAATATTAATTTTAATTGAAACATTTAAATGTGTTATAATTAATTTATGTGTAAAACTAACTTCTACTATATTTATCGATTTTTATATCAACATCTTGCTGTTGAGAACATTTTTTATAAATTATTAAAATATTTTCTAACGGTCGGGTTCTATTCATCATATCGTTTTGAATGATATTTTTAGTATTGAATGATTTGAGTTTAAAATAAGAAACGAATGTTGTAGTACGCAAATAAACATATTGTATAGCCGAGCCAATTAAACTGAATGCCAATCGTCATAATATAACTTCCATGTATCGGTCATATTGTTAACGATTCCGCGTTGGTGGTATTTAAATATGTCAAATACTCAAATTATGCCAACTGGCCAGGTTGATATCATATGATATGTGCAACAAATGAGTACGTATTACTCAAAATATTATATTTAATACAATGGTTACAATGTAATAGCTGATTTAATTTGAATAATCTACTTCATGGTTTAACACGAACGTTTCGACGTGTGGTTAACGACACATAGATGTGGCGTTGACCTGACCTTAAAAATTATAAATAATAATAATAATGTAAAAGTAGTCGTCGTTAAAAATAAATATGAATGGCTCACATAGTATAGATATTATTTGATGCGTTCATAATAAATCGGTTTTTAGAGTAGAATTAATGTGTACACGAATGTATCGTATTTACATAAACATGTATAACGCGTTTGGCATATTATGCGTATTGATTGAGAACTTAATCGTTGTGAATTGTAATTTGTATACTTGACAACATAATATTTTATTTATATTTTTATTTTTTCATTTAAATATCAGCTGTTGTGGCCATTGCTGGGTGGGGGCGTACCTAGGGAGGGAGGCGTAACGGAAGGGTTATAGATTTTTTGTCGGATGGTTATGGATCATGTGTATAGCGTATAGGAGTATCATCACTCAATTTTTCGGCAGTTGCACCTGTCCTGCACACTACACTTACGCCATCAGATGCATTTCAACTATATATTAGCATACTGAAAGACATTGTTGCTGATCCACGACCAGTAGAAAAAAAATAAATAAATCGTAAATGTCACTTCTGGTGTTATACACGGCAACATCATCTGTAAACCATTACCAGATATTAAGTATTTGGTAATCTTTACCGGCCCTATTAAAAACGACTTACAAATTAACTGTTACATTTTATTCCAGTTCATTGTACTGCTTATAAAATTATTGACATTTCTTTACTACTTGAAACGGGCGTCATTCGATCGAATATGATTTCATTTTCAACATTTGAACTTTAAATGCTTATTGAACAAAAACTTGTGCCTAAGTATATTAAATTATTCATTATCTATATAATGTTATATGTGTGTACAATTATTTTTATACCCTTCTATTGATGCGCATATGATGTACGATAATTTGGTGCAGGTAAATAGACGATGCGCAAACGATAATCTGCCGCCGATGCGCAAACGATGTACGATATTTTCGCACAGGTAAACAGACGATGCGCAAATGATATACGTCCTATTCGATTGCATCCCGTTTAAAACTTTTATACCTTCCCAGTGTTTCGATTGCATCCACAAGTCAGATAAGTAAATTCTTTTTGTCACCGCTTTTATGTTTTGAATGCGTCATATTGTATTTTATAATATAATAAAATAATTATAATTTATATTAGTACGTAAATTGAACGGATGATATGTATTTCAGGATGATTTATAACAAAAAAACATAAAACAGAAGGAACGCAAGTGTAAATCGTCTATACTAAAGGTGACGAATTTTTTTTGGAACGAGTATTTCCTATCAAGGTTTTGAAAATTGTCACGTTCCCAAAGGAAATTATATTTTCGAAAAATTAAAATAAATTACAGATTTATTACATTATTTTTATGAAGTAGGTATACATATTTTTTTTTTTTTCTGTAATTTTATAGATATGTTTATAAGTATCGATATCCTTAAATTTAGTGTTATATATTTAACTTTTTTTACTGTTTCTTATCGGATAAAACTTTGATGCCAGGAATGTACTTTATCATTTTTAGTGAAATATCAATTGTTTTATCGGTGAAAGCATTTCTTTCCTTTGATTTAATTATATTCATTATGGAAAATAAACTTTCACAAGTTTAAGTTGACGACAAAATTGAAAGTATGAGAAATATTATAATTTTTAAAATGTATATGATTTGTTTCTTCGAATTTTTTATGTGTACATTTTTTAATAATTTTAATATTTTCGCGTGACATTGGAATTTGGTCAATGTGCCACTTTTGGTACGCGTGCTATAGGTTCGCAACCTTTGATCTATACTGTGCTCGGACTCATGTCCACACATATTACAATATTATGTATTAGGAGGATGCTACCATATGAGTTGTCTTTATCTTATATAAACGTATAACATTGTAAATCTAAATTCAGTATCAACAATTTTGTGTTAATAGATGTTGAGAGGGCGAGTAAGGATAAAGTCGTAGACCTAGAGTATAACATTTAAATGTGCCCGGCTTTTTTTTGTAGTTATATTTTTATAATATAGAGGGAAAGCTATGAAAAAATTCACCCGATTTATGTATTTTTTTTTAATCTCATACTCTTCTGTTATAAGACGGTATATAAAATATACAACAGTTAAAATATTTTATATACCTATTCAACACTTGTTTAAAAACCAAGATTATAACCTATCATTATATAATATTTTATGAGATCTATGTTTTCGTGTCTACAACAGTAACATTGAATATGATTTAAAAATAACGATAAAGAAGTACCATGTAAGTAGTGATTTAAAATCTAAACATCCCCAGACTTTGTTAATAATGTAAAATAATGATTGGTAAAAAATACATGTAATTATTAATTTAGACTTAGTTTGAGCTATTGCAGTTTTACTTACCAAAAATTGAAATTAAATTAATGTGTATTAATTGTTCTGAATTAATTTTTTTTTTCCATTAAGGTGTGCTTTGGTACACCCGGTACACCCCTTAGGTTCGCTTATGAGCTATGTTACACATATATGTCGTTGCGTGTGTGGGGAATCAGAGGAATTTCCGGTGAAAGTATCAAGGATCAGTTGTCGTGGTTTGGTGTATAACGTGCGCATGCTTAACATGGAGTTTAATTGCAAAAGCGATTAGGCACACATTCTGAATGCATATCGATGACATTGTGTTGACTACATTTGGAAGTCGTTCTTACACATTGGTAAAATCCAATTCACCTGAGCAACGCAATATACGTGGTACTAAAAAAAATGTCTATAACAAACGCAGGTCAATATGGCGTTTTTGTGTATAATACTTTATAATACTTTAGTATATAATACTATACTTACACATATCAACGAAATGCCGATGCATTTATCTATTCGAATGACGGGTTTACACATTGATTTCTTCGTGCAATTTGTAAAAAAAATATAAAAGAAGTCGCTTATAACGATCTTTAAGGGATCTAGAGGAACGGGTCGTTAAATCCATATCGACTGTATTGGGATTTTAAGATATTAACTTTACTAAAAATTGTTTCGTTAAACAAATTTTATTGTATAATATATTTATAATGAAGAAAAAACCTACTTATAATATTTATAGGTATAATATTATGTTTACCAAATTATATTTTTGATTTTTTTGAAATATAATTCAATATCGATGTTTGCTTATAGTTGGAAGACTTTTGATATTTTTAATACTCTTGATGCGTTAGAAATATTGATGTCGTCGTTTACTAAAACAAATCTAATCATTAGAAAAATACATTTCTGTATAGAAGGGTTCTTAAATATAATTTCTTCAATCTCATTGTCAACTTATTCAATTTTATTTTCATTTGCATTTTATTTTTATAAGTATGTACAGTTATGTTATAAATTGATTCATAAAAAACCAATTTCCATTAATATTGTTAAATTCGTCATTATATATATATTCAGAATATCGTGTGAATTAGTGAAGTGACATGTCTGGCATGTCTGACCGTCTGGATCCAAAAATTCAATAAATCTGAATTTCAAATTTCAGAAACCAAATTAGACAAATTAAGACTTAATTTTTAAATCAAAAATCTAAATTTTTGTATTATGAAATTCGAATTTTGTATTTTAGTATTTAGTTTAAATTGTTGAGCTTTTTTGTTATGACAGTATTGAAATTGTATTGATCGTATTAGATTTTTAAAATTAGGTTATAGTTGTGACTTATTTCTGAATCGTATAAATTTACTTTACATATATTTAATGTATTAATTTCAGTTAAAAATGTATGTAATTATTATGACTTGATTATAAGTAATATATAAAAGAATCCTAATTCAATGTTTCAAAAATCCGAAATCCTAGTTAAGTATGAAATTCGAATTCTTATCCTTTCATTAATCATTATATATGACATAGTTACAAGCGGATTCGTTGTATAATAATAGATAATGTGTGCCGTGTATTATATATGCGAGTACGTCATGATACATCGTGTCACAGTAAATAAGACGAATAATTGTTGACTTAGTACATTCTTGAGATGTTTTGAACGTTATACTACGGTACTCCGTGTTTGATTATTATATGACGTTTTATGACATTGGTAAGTTTCAATTGTTTTGGAAATTGCTTACATATATATTTTTATTTGAAGAATAGAATCGTATTCATACATATATTTATATTTATCAAAGTTGTACGCGTAGAGTGTATGTTGTTATTTTTGTTTCAGTTGATATTTATTTTAAGAGCTGTGCATTTAAATCTTTGACTTAAATAACTAACATTCTATTCTGTTTCTATATTTAGTATAGATTGATGGATTTACTTTCTTTCACTTAAATTTAACAGATAATATTATTAATCCGTGCTCGTTTACTTTAGTGAACAGAACTGATTTTCTCTTCTGTTCCATTTAAGAATGCCCATATTTTACTTCATTTAAATTGTGGCAATATAATAATACTGAGAATTTTATAATAGATTTATTTTATATATATTATATACATTAAGAAGATTGCAGTTTTTATAGCATGGAATTCGAATGCAACTTACGAAATTTAAAACAAAACTATGTTAATCAAATGCTTCTTATATTTGAACACTTGCATATATAGTTTGTAAAATAAAATTGTTTTGTCTTGCAATAATTCGATATGAAAAAATAATGAAGAATTATCCAAAAATAAATTTAAAAATGAACGTTGGAAACTAACGAGTGCATACAATTATGATAGAATTATTTGTTTGCAAGCAAGCTCGTGGTGAGCATACAAGAAGTGAAATGTATACTATTATATATAATATACTATACTATATATTAATATTTTCGTATATATATATATATATATATATATAATTAGCACAAGGTAGATGGGTTTTGTGATTTTGAATCGAGTGTCCTCTATTATTATCCCTTCAATTACCTCAGCCCCATAATGAAT